>CAEGAG010266839.1:0-29685 GCA_903067065.1 Brachyrhaphis terrabensis | reverse complement strand
TTTTGTGAGGAATGTCATGTGTCAGTAGTTTGTGTGGTGCATGTATTTTGTGCGTGTCTTGAGTAAACGTCTCAACAACTACCAGACAAAATAGAGTGTCTGGTAGAGAACAATGGAGGCGACTTGCTAAACAAACAGCCTTTGGGGAAACATTTGCTGCAGGGAATCAATAATGTTAAAAAACAGCTGATAGAAGCTATGCAAAAAGAGGACGAGGCCGGAGTTTTCTCTAAAAGACTTTGCAGACAGAACAGGCAGAAATCAGAGATCGAACTTAGAAAAAACAGGAGGAGGAACAGGTCCTCCCCCATTTTGGTTAGTGTTTTGCCAGTAATTTGGAATCTCACCTTTAGTAGATGCATTTTGTGGTGGCATACCCGCTGCTGCAACCATCACATGTTCCTTTTGATCTTTCTTTTTATTTAATTTTTGTTTTGCTTCCTCCCATCCTCTGCTACCAAATTGTTGTGAAATTAAATTCACTGACTGATTTCCTGCACGTGTGGTCACATGGTTCCGGTCCGTCAGTGAATTTAATTTCACAACACATCCCAATGAATGAGCCCCACTACTGCACATTAAAGGTTTAGACTTTCCTTCTGTGTGGAGGCACAGTCATGTATTAATTATGCAAATAATAGCAGAGCAAGCATAAAATCATAAAATGGCCCAGTGGTCAGTGGGATGGAGTGCTCAAATAGCTTCATATTAGGCAATCTCTGTAGACCACAAAAATTGATTTATGGATGCGGTGAAACTGGACATGACGTTAGCTGGTTTGCGGGTAGAGGATGCAGACGATCGGACTAAATGAAGACAGATGATTTGCTGTGGTGACCCTGAGGGGAAAAGCCAAAAAAAAGGAGAGGTAAAAAAACAATAATTTTCAATTAATAGTAATGTAAAAGGTCAGTGTTGTGCTAAATCAGGTCACATAACTGTAAGATTTTTAGATTAAACATCAATTCACCAAACAAGGGAATGTATTTTGGTATTTAAGTCTCCCTGTAGAGTTTTAAATTATATTCAGAATCCCCATAGCATGAGTAATATGAAGGTGTAGAGACATAATTCAAGTTTGACAGCTGGTTCCCTAAGAATTTTACTAAATGATTAAAAATACAGATGATAAAGTTTTCAGTTCAGAAGTTGGTTCCATTTTAGTCACCTATTTTATTTAATTTGTCATTTAGTTTACATTTGTATTCTAATTTGGTGTGTAGAATATTTTATACTATTTTCTCTGTTAAGATTTCAATGACTTGTCCTCTGTAGCAAAACATCTGAGTCAGGTAGCAGTGCATAATGGGCAAACATCACACTGAATTCATGTATCACTGTTATTTAAAAAAAAAAAATCTCAGCTTGCTACAGGAGATAATTATTGTTCCTTTTTAAGAAGCCTACACTAAATACCACGACTTTAATTCAAAGTCACAATAGCAAATCACACAAACAAGAGAAAAATCAAAGCAGTTTAGCAAAAGCTATGTAGGGCAACCACAAAGTAAAATCAAAAGTCACCATTAAGTTATTCAAACTTCAAAATTTTAGACGAACTGAAAATTGCAATAGAATGTGAGATTAAAATTCTATATAGTGTAAGGAAAATCTTCAACAAATATCTGAAACCAGTTTCAGATATTTGCTTCTTTCGCTCCTCTTTCATTTTGTCTGTTTCTCCTCCTTTCTTTTTATCACATGCAAGGTTTATGACTAATGTTCCATCTTTTCAGTGTGGAGACAGTTCAATTAGCCTTGTGGTTTGTGGACCCTCCCACCAATCCATGTTTGTGTTCTTTAATCAGCTCGGCTCCACCTCTGTGTGTCCACACGCATTCGTGTCGGCGTGCCCGTGCGTGTGTGAAAGCTTCAGGATTTGGTGATAAAGAGAACCACATAATTCTTCAACATCGCCTCGGCTGACACAATCCCATCAGCTCAACTTTATGCTTTTTTTCCAATATTGCCCAGCTGAAGCGGATTCAGTGATGAAATGTACGCTGACTGTTCAGGGAAGAAAATAAATTAAACAACAGCAGGGAACGGCTTGTAAATTCTAAGAATGAATTGCAGTGTTTTGATATTATTGCTAAGCTGTCTTCTATCCGTTAGGGTGTTGCTATTCTATCCATGATGATATATGTTGAAAAGCAATTTGGATAAAAGTAGTTTATACTGGTCACTGACCCTTTCTTTCTGTGGTGGAGACATTAATTTTATAGTTCTGCTTTTTCGTTGGGGTTGGTGTTACACACACGTAATCCAATTGTATTGTTACTTAAAGGGAGAAAAATGTTAAACAAGGTGTCCAGACTGAGAGGGATTATAATGCAAAACAATCTTCTTCCTAAGTAAACAGAATCCACACGTGGAATTTAATATTAGTATAAATCAAACAGCGGTTTGGTAGAATCCATTACTGATCAAATAGCATCATGAAGACCAAGAACGACAGCAGAAAGATTAAGAATAAAGTTGTGGAGAAGTTTAAACCAGAGTAATGTTATAAAACAATATGCTAAGCCGTTGGCATCCGACAGAGCACTGTTCAAGCCATCATCTGAAAGTAAAAGGAGCATAATACAAAAGCATTCCTACCAGGACCAGACTACCCACTAAAATGGACGGGCCAAACACAGAGCGTTTTATTCAGAGACAGCCAAATCATTTATAACTCTGAAAGAGCTGCAGAGATCTACACCTCAGAAAGGAGAATATTTCACCAGGACAACTATTGGCTGTGCACTCCACAAATATCATGTTGTGGAGTGCACAAGAAAAAAGGCTTTCTGCTACCAAGGATACATAGGAAATATGTGAAAGAGTGTACTCTAAAGGCAAAAACAAAAGTTTTTGGCCAGTGCAAAGTGTTATGTGTGCTGAGGAACTAACATTCGGGCATCGCCCAAAATGTATAATTTCCACAGTGAAACATGGTGACGGCAGCATCGTGAAGCTCATTAAGGAGAAGTTGGATGGATCTGACCACAGGGAAATCCTGGAAGAAAACCAGTTAGAATGGAAACTCAAACTGCTAGTTGTAAGTGATGCAAATGTTCACATATTTGCATAATCCCATTTATTTCCCTAATTTCCCCTTTCCCTGATGCCTTTTTCCTTACTTTTCCATTAAAGCCTCTCTAGTCCATCTTTCTGTGTACCAACGATAGACAAATGTTTATGTGCTTAGCTCTCACTAAAGCAATTAAGTCATAGAAGGTCTGATTTCTTTAGTTTTTAAAATTTATTTTGCTTTTATATAACAGGCACCAGGACAACAAAGCCTTTAAATGTAGCCACTTTCACTCCAGAATGAGACAATATCAGACTAGCAGACTTGTGCTAACTTGGTGAAATATAATAATGAAATTATGACGTGTAGAAGTCAGAGAAAACTATTGCTGAGACGACTGGCAGGATGAAACCATTTCTGGTAAAACAAGCTCTTCATTTGCAGGTGTTACACAGAGAGGTGTAGGTGAAACGTGATACTGCATGGAGGCACGCATGCCTGGCAGTTCCCAACAGGCACCTGGCCTCTTGCTTAATGTCTGTAAATGAGCACCTAATGATGTGTGTGGAGCTATTTGCTTATCCGTATCAGCTCTACAGCTGCTTTTGTTCACACGGCCCCTTCGTTCATTGGACTACAGATTGGCAAGCACTTGCTCGTTCAATAAGGACATAGATAGTGATTATTTATCATTTTACTTGGGTTGCAAGTGTTAGTGTCCACACCAGGGAAAATAGCCTGTAGTTAAAATAGTGTAGTAGTGTAGCAAAAATGAGTTAGCTTGTTTTATCACCAGTATCTATGCTCAAGAGATAGTCATGAATCTCTTCAAATTTACTGAGTGGATACCTAAAATGTTTGTGTTTGTGTTCATTTAGTCCACATTTAAATGTTTTCTTCTTTTTCTTCATGTTCTTTCTGCTAGACCTTGCACTTAAGATTTTCTACAGGCATTCCTCAAAAAAAAATCTTGATTTTAAGGAACTCTGTTTCAGCAGTCCTGCAGTTTTCTGAAAGTTTGCATCACAATAGAGGGGAATAAAAAAAAAATGAATGCTGCTTCTCCATGTTTGATTCTGGGGATGCAGAGTAAACTTGAACCAGAGCATCTCAGTGGTCTGGAAGTTTAATACAACAACAACAGGTATTTTATGTATTTTGGTGCTAAGGGATTCAGTGGTTTATTAAACAAAAACGTATTTTAAAGTCTGTTCTTTGAGCTACAAGGAGCCAGTGTAAGGACTTTGGATCTGGGGCAATGTGTTTTATTTTACTAGTTTTAGTGAGAATGTGAGCAGCTGCGTTCTGGATCAGCTGCAGCTGACTGACTTCTTAGGAAGACCATTGTTACCGCTGAAGTAGCCTGAAGCTTGCATAGCTTACATACATAGTTTGGAATACAGTGAAATGATTTTGAAGAAATACAAATACTTTTTACCTTGTAGAAAAATATAAACTAGCATTGGCTCTTTATCTTGTAGAACTTTGTATTGTTTTCATTTTAGCTACCAGTAAATATAGCAACGATTCTTGCATTTCCATAGACTGTGAGTAAGTTAGTGGTCAGACGCATCTGCATATTGGGATGCTATTTAAAGTGATTAGTTCTTTCTTCAATCACAGATGGTGTAGCAGAAGCTTGCTCTATACCCTCGATCTGTATCTCTCCTCCTCCCTCCATTCTTGTCCATTGATGTGATAATGGCTACAAATTGATGAAACCATTGAGTTTGCTGGTGACATGAGGGCAAGACACAAACACTCCACCATCCAGCAGAACTCATTATTCAGATTTCTTCCTACCTCTGGTCCCTCTTGCTAGTTTTTTTTCTGACTCAGCCACAAGCAAAAGATTTATCAGCTATATCTGCCTCACTCTGGGAATATCTCATGTCTTTTGCCTTTACTTTTGTCTAATTCAATGTGTTGCTTGCAGAGAATATTGACAGTAAAATTCTTTACTTATATGGTATTTAGTATCAAAGATGTTGAAAATATGCTTTTAATGCACATACCTTAAGGTTTAATTAAAAAGCAGGAATCTGACATTGCTGTAGGCTTTTCTTAGTGAAATATTATTTTTCTTTGCATTTTTCACAATTT
The DNA here is from genome assembly GCA_903067065.1 of Brachyrhaphis terrabensis. Classification (NCBI taxonomy): domain Eukaryota; kingdom Metazoa; phylum Chordata; class Actinopteri; order Cyprinodontiformes; family Poeciliidae; genus Brachyrhaphis; species Brachyrhaphis terrabensis. The sequence goes on along the minus strand of CAEGAG010266839.1, from coordinate 24,566 downwards.
TTCACATTACATCCATAAACCTGCGTCTCTTTTATTGGGGTTGTATGCAATATACTAACACAAAATGTGTCATAATTGAGGAAGCTACATTTCATTATTTTTCAAAACTCTAAAGTCAGGGATAAAGTTTTAGAGGTTTAATGTAGAGTTAAATTAAGATGCCAAGCATTAAGCCTCTGCTTGGGCAATGTTAAATAATCTTACAGAGATTAAAGAGGTGTGTCACAACAGCAAACCTACCAAAACATGGCTCAACATCTAAACTGCCAGAACTGATAAGGAGAGTCACAATCAATCAAGAAGCCAAGAGCCACCTGGAAACTCTCGAGGAACTACAAACATTCACAGCAGAGGCGAGAGAATCTGTTTACAACAAGTCGTTATTTCCCAGGCAAATCATTTTAATTTTAGGCCTTAATTTGGGCATTAAATATGCCAAGATATACAGTACTAGATGATTAATGTTTAGGGAAGTGGTCCCTCATTATCTTTTCTACTATGTTTTTTTTTTTTCCCCCTTTGAAACAGGAGATGGTGGGATTTATTTGTTCCATGATTTGTTGCTCTGGTTGTGGAATTTATGAAGCTATGACAAAGCAAGTTCCATGTTGGAACTGTCAAAAGGAATTTATCCTCAATAAGTCAGCTTTCCCCTTCAGGAAAATTTCCTCTTTAAACTGGGCTGCCGTATGTCTGAGCAACTAACATCAAAACATTCATGCCACATTATCTATCATCAGCTCTTTAGTTATAGGACAGAGTGATCAAAGAGGCTTGGCTTGAAAAAACATTTCAATGGTCAGAGTTAAGCTGCAAAGATGGAACGTTTTCAGCTTGTGACACCTATTTGTGTTTAACTTGCTTAAGTTGATGAGCACAATAAAGTTAAATTATTAACTATGAAGATGTTATGCCATTTTTGTAGACATACAAATTTAGACATGATGGAGAGATTATGTCTAAATGAACAAATGTCTGAAGAGGTTTGTAAAAAGTCAAAGTTAACTTGCTATAAGTTGCAGAAGGAAGGTGGTGTTTTGGTCAGATCTTTTAGCCATGCAAAATGCACAAGAAAATACTGAACACCAGCCTGAATGTGGAATCTACAAGTCAATACATGGTGGTGGCATAATCATGCTGTGGGGATACTTTTGTTTAGCATGGAAACTTGGAGAAGTATTTTCAAGCTACATACAGAGCATTTCTGGATGAAGACATACCAAAAGCTGTAAAGAATTTCAGAGAATAGATGTTGCATGCCTAACCCTATAACTAGAGCTAAAATAAAGGAGTTTATAGGCCCACTTTTGTATTAGAACTGTCTAGTTAAAGCCCAGACCTAGATCACCTGGGAATCTGTTGCAGTTAGTGTTGTTCACGAACTCTCTCCATCATATCTGACTGAATTTAAGTTTCTGTTAAAAAAAAAAAAAAAAGTGTAGAAAGCCATTCTTACTGTAATTGGAGCAAAAGGCAGTCTTACAAAGTAATTAAATACTTAAACAATATCCAACAGGGATAACTGAAAATATAAATGGTTTAAAACATGGGGGAAGCATTATGTTTAAGGAGTTTGGAGGGTTGTTCCAACTGCACTTGCTACTTTAACTACACTTCAGAATAAAAGATGCAAAAAGTTTCAGTTCATGCCGCAACACTGAAGATAAACACCACGTTTCATCTCTGCTGGAAACTATTAAGCTATAAGTTTACACAAAGAAGTCTAAAATAAAGAAGAAAAGATGGAGAGACTGAAAATTCATTATTTCAAACTAAATGTTATTGACTCCCAGTAGCAGCATATTTAGAGCTAAACATGCAGAGAAATGCAGATGCTTTAGTGTTATGTTAGGCTAATTAGTGACTGTGCAGAATAAACTGATGTAATTGGTATTCCTTTCAGCGTCAGTGCAAATAACAGTTACATTTTTCACAACTCAAAAAAACAGCTTTTTGTTAGTTGTGAATTAAATACTCCACTAAGAAAGCCGTTACAGGAGACTGAGACTTTTGAGAAGAATCTGTGTTCTTTTAGAAACTTTGACAGCTGTATGTTAGATACTTTGCAGTTTTGCTGCTATAGATTTTTGTTTTAGGACAGATTTACTTCATATATTGTCTTGCAAAAACACCCCCTGAACCTTTCTCCAAGAGCAACACGTTTTCAGTATCATGTGATACAGAAGTGTTTAACTCGTTTGAGGCCTCTAGTATATTTTCATCCAGGATTGCACTAAATTTAGCTTAATCCATCTTCCCATCAAATCCAACCAACTCCCCTTTAACTACCGAAGGAACCCACAGGATGATACTGCCACCACTGCACATCACCAATAACACTCTGGGGACAGTGTGTTCGGGGTGATGTGCAGTTAAGTTTTCTTCCACACACAGCACTTCACCCATACAAACCATAATGTATGTTTAACATTTTAGGATACTCACAAGGACCTTTTTATGGGAATACATTTTCAATTTTGTGAAAATCTGTTTAAAGCAAACAAAAAAAAACCTAAATTACATTACTTGGCTAACGCAAAAAAAAAAAACTCCCCTGAAACGCTGCATCTTGTCAAACAGTTTTATCCAAATTTTCTTCAATTCTTCCCCTTCCTGTTTTCTATTGCAAGGCTGATAAGAGTCCAGAAGATGTCACCAGAGACTCAGAAAAGCAACCTCAACTAGTCTAGAGTACTCTAATGCCAGTCTGGGGAGGAAAGTGTTCATATTTAGCTAATTAATTTTTATATCGCAGAAATCTTTCATTTTATGTTGACATTTTGAAAGACAAAGAGCGTTAATTGTTTAAAAGGTGTTACTTGCCATTTGAGAACCATTTTAAGCACAGCTCCCAACATTTGGATTGGAGAGCTGATTTATAAGACATATTCATGATCTGCTCTGCAAACTGATTTTATCAAAACGGTGTGATGCAGATCTGCACAGCAGTGTGCAAACGGCAGACGCTCCACATGATCAGCGAGCGCATTGTCTGGTTCCTTTGTAGTCCCACAGAGAGTTGAATAATATCCACAGGGAGTGCTAGGACTCCGCCTTCCTTTCCCAGCCTGTGGAGTGGTGGGAACCGGGTACTGGGCAGCCCAAAATGGTTCGCTATTTTTACCACTGTTCAATCAGAGGGCTGGTCCCCTGAGACCTGTTGCCGGCAGTTCTCCCAAAGCTGCGGAATTTAACCCCAGGACAGCTCCCCCCCCAGATGTGATGGAAAACATCTGGCCAGTTGCTTGACTGCTAGGCTTGGCCATGCAGCCCCCAAAGCCTCCAAACCATGTCCCCAGATGATGCAGATAAGCAGCAGTCAAAGCCTGTTATTTAGTGCTGGGATGTGAGGTACAAAAAAAGCAAAAAGGCTTATAAATTGAAACACAAAGAATAATGATCTGTGTGGACAACATTTATGGGTTTAAGCTTCAAATAATTAAATGGGGGAAAAAAATACAAAAGCAGCAAAGAACATTTATCATTGATCTTTATTTAATTTAAAAAGAATACTTGCAAATGTTACAATGAGTTCTACTAAAATATTTTTCTTGTTCCATCTCTGAATACAGTTCAATATCAGGCACACAAGAATGCAGACATCATTTTGCAGCTCTAACCACTGTTCAAATACAAATGAAGGGGAAGAAGAGGGCAAGAAAGATGTTACAAGGGAAACCACACCAAAACAAGGCTCCAAGTAAATTAGAACCATCAGTTTATCCCTCATGAGTGTCATCTGATTACATGCCAAGAATATTTTTCAAAAGAAAGAGTCCCAAATATAAACATTTCTACATTTCAGTTGAAATGCAGAAAAGTGAAGTCCGATTGCATTCCCTCCCCCCTATTTTGTTTACGTGTGTCCGTTTTATGCAAATAAACTAGTAATTTGTATTCAAGTCAAATAAAAGGAAGAAAAAAGAAGTTTTCATTAAGTTTCCGAGCAGTTATCCAACCTGGTCTAATGCAGTTATTTTAAATACTAATTACTTCTGCTTGACTTTGGAGAGGTCTTCCTTAGCCCTTCATCTCACAAAAAATTACACAAACACAATTTTATAAAATTTTATGTCTGCAATGGCCAGTAAAGCTGCTTATTGTTTCCACAAGACATGGCGATATGAGGTATGACAGCATCAGTCATCCCATTTGGGTACCAGGAACCCAAATGGGTACCAGGAACAGAACCTGAACAATTGAATAATAGAAAAGTAAAGGCAGTTTCTTACGCAAAAACTGCTTTAATTTTCTGCTCGTTAACTATATAATTTATCTGCCAGGAAACGTCATGTGTTTCGATCTGAGTTTCAAAAAGGAAGATTACTGGTGACAGAATCATTATGCTTTGGATAAGCCATTCAATGCAAGTTTAACAGTTTTAAAGTTCATGGAAGAGGGGTTTGCATTTTTTTTTTCTTTTAATATTGTAGTCCAAGATGGTACAAGTCTATTTCTGTCTTGGCCCATTTCAGACTTTGCTTCAGCATCCAGGATCAAATTTTCTCTCTCCCAGAGGCTGAAGCCAACAGCTCGTCTCAGTGGTCAAAGCTAAAAGCGGTCTTTGTGAAGCATGCTGGCATATTCACACAGGAAACCTAGGTTGGAGGTGGCATGCCACCATTTATCCTCACATGTGAAACAGACCGAGAATGGCACAAAGAGGTTCTGATCAGTACTTGTCAGTTGCAAGATTAAAGTAGTGCAAAGAGCTAAATTAGTGGTATAGGTAAATGCTATTCATTTCTTTTTACACTTAGGTTCATACCAAGACCAGAAGCGTTTCATGCTGCATTCTCAGTGTGCATTCACACAGGAATCTCACTGCTGTTGCACCACCTTCGTGACTCATTTTCTGAGCAAGTGATCCTCAGTTTTTGGGTAAATAAATCAATGAAATGTTACAATGGTTTAACTAAGTTGGCATTAGCATAGATCACTATAAGGTTTTAGTTTGTATGAGTATGCTTTGGTCTGTGTCCCTCCAGTCGACTAATCCTCCAGTTCCAACTAATCTTTTATTAAATAAAGATGCAAAGAATTTACTATAGGTACAATATTAACTGCATATAGCCTCTTAACAGAACCTCTCAAATTAACATTTGGTCTGTTCCCTTGTAATGTAAAGTGAAGGGCAAAGTGGTTCAAACACTACAATAGAGCTGTAGAAACTAAAACATCCACACCAGTAATACATATGAAAATAAGGAATCTAAACTGTGTGTCCATGTTATGGCTACAGCCTATAAAGCCTATGTACAACTTATGGCACAGGAAAGTCAACTTCCAGAAACACTATATTGCACACAACATTAGCACTGGTTTCAATGGTCAGAATTTGAGGTGGAAAAAGTAGTTTTGGGGAAAAAAGTTGGGTCCAAACTGATCTAATGTCTCAACTCCAGGCAACCTTCAACATGAATGCAGTTTACAATTACTGAGTAGATGGAATAATGATTAATCAGCTTTACTAGAAAGAGGAAATGCAAGTGACCATGTGTAGTGCAATCAAAAAGAATTTATTTAATTTCATTTTTGGCATCAATATAAATAGGATCATCACTCGCATGGTACTGTGTTTACACCTGTTTAATGGCACGTTAGAATGAATACAAAGTGTTTTACAATTATTTAGCAAACTATATCTTACTTTTACACAACTGCCCACTGTACTGTAATCCAAGAAAATAAGAAAACAACATACAAGCAATGTAGTTTTCAGGTCAGAACCTCTGTTAAAATGGGGAAAGCAAGTGCAGTATTCAGGTTTGTCAAAGAACTAAATGCGACAGACTTATGCCCAAATCCTGTGTCATAGCTCATCTCAAATTTTTAAGCCATCTTTCTTGCCAGCGTCAGAGCAGCTTAAAAGCAGACGAGTTTGAACCGTTGGAGGCTGGAGATCTTCTTTAAGTTCTTTTGACATTTTCTCTGAAAACTAATATACCACGGAGGCAGCGACATTGCCACGGGTATACAAAAAGTCGGTTGTGCTCTGGCATCAGCTCTTTACACCAAAATTTCTATGGCATGCAACCCTTTAGTTTGAGCTTTCTCTGCCAAAAAAAAAATTGTGGCCCATTATTTCAGCTATAGCGGTGCCATGAAAAAAAAAACTGATGAAGAACACAACAAGAAGCCAAATAACAGCATGTGTTTGGGCTCAGGGTTGGCACAGGGGTGGTGATTGTCAAGTCCAGAACATCTGAGTTAGCCGTCAGGTCCTCTCCTCTTTATGATGACGCGGGTACGGACACCTCCAGCAGGCGGTTGTTTTTGCGTTTGCATGATACGTTGTTGCCGTTCTTGGGACTACCGTGGATGAATTTTACGCACACTTTGTCCTGTTTGAACTGCACCAGAAACCTGAAACACCAGAGAAGAGCAACAACTTATATCACCAAGAAGGAAGAGGCAACCCGCTGGCCACAATATAAGCCAAAGATTCTGCATACTCGTCTGAGATGTCAATGTTGAGCTTTTCTCTGTCTGCAGCCATGGAGCTGATGCGGTGCAGTTTGGTTATTATTTCAATCAGGTGATCACTGCTGAGCAAGAAGTCACCTTTGACAGCAGAAGCTGAGCCCTGTTGGGAGCAACACTGAATCTTTAAACAATTTTCCTTCATCTTCTTGAAAAAGATTTTGTGGTCACACAAACAACCTGAAAAAGTTTATCATCTATTGCTACATATCTAAAAACAACGTTCTCCTCACCTCTTTGAGTTTGAGAGCAAAGAAGCCATCAGTTTGCGTGCTCGTTGACACACTTGCAAGGTCCGTAAGAGGGACGTTGGCTTTCAGCTGCCCAGTTTTCTGATCAGCCAGAACAACATTCTTCTTAGTTAACAGAAAGAGTCGAGGTGACCCCTGCAAGCACAGAAGCACTAGTGTCATCCTGCATTCAGTCCAACATAAAATACAAGATATCAGACTTTAAGGTGCAAATTTTTAAACGGAAGCAGAAAAGTTTTAATGAAAACACTGGGTGAAATGCTTTACAAATGTATTCATGTCTGTTGAACTCTCACTACAATCACACCCCGACATGTATTACATTAGGTTTTTATGCAAGATGTTTAAAAAAATATATTTTGGATATCAAGACATGCGGATTGCTACAGGAGAGAGGACATGCACTGGAAAGTAGGTGCTGTGTTCTGCAGCGATCAAAATGTCGACTTAGACCGCACCTCACTCTGAACGCCACAAAAGTGACTTGTACATACTCTACCAGGAAACAGAAATTTCCTCATTTATCTGATGTGAAGACAAAAGTTCCTTCACGCAAACAAGAGCCCTGAGGAAGTCCTCATAGGTCTGTCCCACTGCACCTTTTATCAGTATAGTAGGCCTACTCGCTTCACATTTCTGTCCAATCGCACTAGATTTTTCAAACACCTCAAAAGAACAAAATGTAATTTTGTTCTTGCAGCTCTACGACAGAATATGTTCTTGCAGACAGTGAATTGATCTTAAACATAGTGTCAGAGATACAATGTGATGTTTAAGATACAAAAAAAAAATGTTCATGTTCTTGTCAGGGTTCAGACCTAAAGCCATTTGAAAATCTGTTGTGTGAGCTGAAAAAGAAAAATGCTGCTCATACTTTCCAGACTGAACCTAAACTATTTTGCTTAGAAAAATGGGCAAATAAGAGTTGATAGATGTTCAAAGTTGGAAGAAATGTCCCAAAGACCTGGAGCTGTAGTTGCAGCAAAATGTGGTTCTGGGATTGGTTATCTAATGCTGAATACAAATGTACCCCACAAGTCAGATATTTATTTGTAAAATACTTTATGTTGATTGGTCACATATAACAAGTATGATGTCAGCTCTAGTGTGGATAATGTAAAAATACTTTTCCAAAAGCACTTTTTTCCTACCTTTCCATTGGCCCTGTTTATCTTGTTGACCACGTCGGCCAGCAGAATCTTTTCGTCTACAGCGCTGCTGAGTTTTTGATATTTTGGATTCTTGCTGATCTCCAGGTAGTCTCCTTTGAAAGGCTGTCTCACGCTGAGAAAAAAAGATGGAGTCAAAGACATTTGTATAATGTGAAATATAAGATGTATGAAGGCTCAATCTGGCATAAAATTAATATTGACACCATGGGCATTGCTTTGGAGAGCAGTGAATGCAAGATACCTGCTTGGGTAGAGAGCCTTTTTATCTTTAAAGAGCTCGCTTGCCTCCAGCTTCTCCTCATACACCGCCTTTTTCTCCTCTGTGAATTGGCTCCTGTATTTCTTGCACTGTTTGCATCACAAGTCAAAATAAAGAATAACTGCCAGGAAACACTAGTTTTTGTGTGCATCATCATTGTACTTTGATCAGCTGCCTACATCTTATAGAACATAACTGAAAAATTCAGAAATGCTGACTTGACTCTGCTACACACTTGTCTGGCAGTTTTACAGTAGACAGCATTCACTCTGACAGTGTAAAACAAGCCTGACTGAATGTGACAGACAAACCCTCCAGAGATGGAAAATCCTCCGAAGCTCAGCATGGACTCCATCCAGGAACAAGTAAGGCCTGGCAGGCCAGGTCTTGTCTATCGGGGACATGGAGGGCAGTTTGCTCTTCAATCCGAGGAAGTATTTTTGCATCTAGTAATCCAAAAAGACCCAAGAAGTGTTCAGTTTCAACATTAAAGTTAACATGAACCAATTCACAGAACATCACAGGTCTTAAGCCAGACTTACAATCCTCTGGATGGTGAAGTTATAGATCTTCTTGCCTGCGTTTGCCCTGAAGAATTTTCTGTATTCTCTGCGGACCTTTGAGAGCACAATCATAAAAAAAGTGTGAATCAATTCCAAGCTTACTCTGTTGACTCGTTATACGGTGGGACAGGAAAGCAGCACACTGAGAGAGGAGCAGCACAACAAAAACTGCACACAAAAAAAGGACGTTTTGTTAGTTACAAACAACAACAAAACAAAACCCAGTCTGTTGGAAATAATCCCAAATACAATAATTTCTTCAAATGAGTGAAAAAGCTATTATTGTTATGACAAACTTCATGCTTTTCTTTATGGGGCAAAGCGAATTATAACAGATGCATATCCAGGCTCCTGGTGTTCAATTAAAAAAATAAAAATTAAAACATGAACATGGTAAACATGGATTGTTTCACTCCAAAAAGTAAACATCACACAGACAAAAACCAAAAGGAGACACCACTTCAGTGAAAAAGAAACAGAACAAATGGTGTTGGAGCCACAAACAGTGCTGCTTTAAGGGTCAGTAATGGAAGACAGGGAAAAGTTAGATGAAATGGGTAGACTTTTGCACACTGTTGCTTTAAAAAAAAAAAAAAAAAGGCTGAACAATTTTCTATTCTCTGTATTCAGAAACTCCCATATTTAAAGTGGGAGTTAAACTTTTACATCAGGTGTTATAAATTACTTGCATTCTGTTAAAGGACAACACCTAAAGTTGATAAGAGGGATCATAACCAAACCGTCGTTTCAAACCAAACTGATAATTCAGTTACAGCTTTTATGCATCTGCACGACGTTGGAAGTTAAACCATTACATAATCTTAAGCCGGGAAATATGGAAAAATCCAACCTTTAATTCAACATTTAGTGGTGGCTCAAATACCGGCAACTGCTTAAAAACAATTTTGGAATATGTGTTTGATCAGTTTCTACAACTTTCTAAATCACAAAGAAATGATTAATGATTCCCATTTCCAAGATGGGGGTCTTTTGTGGCTTGAGATGAATTTTGTTCAGCTAGACAGAAGGCAAAAGCTAATGATTTGAAGAAGGTGCTGACCCCTGCTGTGTCATGCAGTTTTGATATGGCACTCAGGCCTTCTAGCCACTGACCACTAGGCTGGAAAACAAGTTTATCTTGTCACCACCCACATTATTCAGAATGGTAGATGAAGCAAAACAAAGTAAAACAGATCTCAAAAGCTCACTGAGAACTGCTGCAAAATGAAACCTCCTGATGTCATGTTTCCATTTTCATTAGAAACCGCCTAAATGCCAAAGAGGACTTTGGGATGCCAAGAAAAGATAGTTTGTCCTTTCATAACAAAAGTAAACATGTCACATTTGATAAGTTTTGCTTATGCTTTGGTCAGATGAGAAAAAGATTGAGTTTTCAGAAGAAAAAAAATGAAAAAGAAAACATGGGAAAGGAAGAATAAAGCACCTTATTGATAGTTATTTACAGTGGATGATCTGTGATGCTGAGGGCCCATTTTTTCCATAGGTCTGGAAAACATTTTGGAACGCATTACAAGAAATCTTTAAAATAATTGGGTATGTTAAGTTGAAATCCAACAGTCTGCTAGTTAACTGAAAATGGGCACTTTACTTCAGTCTTCTAGCAAGAACCTTCATCCATGGACTTAGGTCATCTCATCGGCTCATGCCAATAATTACAGAAGATTCAAGGTGATCTACAACAAGGATGTCCAGCTCCAGTCATAAAGCGCCAGTGTCCTGCATTTGTTTAGATGACAGTGGTTTATTACAAGGCCTAAGCAGAATCTGACAACTTAATGAGGTGGCAACATGTCCATTAATTTAGCTGTGGAACAAGGATACAGCTAAAGCATACAATACATCAGTTCTTGGAGGCTGAAGTTGCACACCCCTAATCGAGAAAGACTAAAGATTCTCCATCTTTCTGCTCTAACCTTGCTTAATGCTATACTTGGAATAAAAGTGCTGTCCTATTAGTAAAACGGGATCATAAAAAGGGTTACAAGCGACAAACTTTACTCAAATTAACAGTTGGATTTCTCAATTTTCTTTAGTATGAGATTGTTACTTTCCCAAGTAATTTTTTGCCAGAAGTCATTTATTTTTGCCAAAGTCACTTGGTAAAATTGACTTGGGCAATTATTGTAGGATGGTGACATAATGTTTCTGCAGTTTTAAATTTTAACAGGGGTGGCAATGACAATGGAAGGTGGCGTATATGCTTTCCGAACTTCGTAAAGGAAAACAGAAGATATTTGCAACAGAGAGCAGAGGCTGCCTTTCTGAGGACAAAAAGTGATAAAAAGGGTGATGGGGGACAGTGATGGGGAGCAGATGGCACACAGGGTGATGGCTGCTACGCCGTGGGGGCTGGTGGGTACCTTCAGTCCCTGCCAGTAGGCCCAAATCACAGCGACGGCATGCTTGCGCCTGGCTTCCTCCTTCAGCCTCCTGAGCTCCCTGCGAGCCTGTTTGGGTGTGGGCGGGGGAAGAAAGAGCAGTGGAAGATGAGAGGATGAAGGGGTCAAAACCGTTCTGCTTGGAGTCGACTGCTTTGACGACGTGCACACACACTGCACACAAGCGCTGGCTGCAACGTTATAATGCTCCAGCATCTACACATGAATAATAAAGTGTTTGGGTGGTTATCTAGAAGACCATCTGTGAGGTGAAAGAAGCGTTTTTAGTCACTGCAGGGTGATGATGCAGGAGAGTCAATTCAGTTGGGATGCAATCCATCCAAAAGACACTGAGAACGGTTTCGATACAGACTAAACATGCAGTAGCTGCACAGTAAGAGGAAGTCATGCAGAGTGAGCAAGAAGCATGCAGTTGTCAAGGATGGACCTATGAAGATGATGCAACAAACCAAAACTAAATCTATGTATCCAGGATGTATTGGATGTACATTTTAAGCAGACTACCATAAAGGACTTGGTCATATTTGGAAGATTCACTTACAACCTCAGCACCTACTGAGCCATAAGACACGTAACAAAATGCTTTACATCACTGAGAAATGCTTAGAATGACTTCAGGACTTTTTTTTAAATAAAGAAGTGGGAGTGGGGTTGATGGAGGCGATAAGTCAAAAAGTCACGGCAAGTCAACATTCCCAAATACCTTGGTGCCCTGCCAGCCGGCCCAAATGACCGACACGGCATGTTTATTCCTCGCCTCCTCCTTCAGCTGACGTAGCTCTCTTCGGGCCTAATGAAAAGTGGTGGCAGTTGCAGATGAGCGTTATTGCTTTATTCAGTGACAGGCAAAACCGCAACTGTCCGAGGAGAGCGGGTGTGACAGGTAACAATGAGGAAACACTGACAACATGAGTCACTCAAGAGGGAAACCTTAATGTGTGGCGATTATGGTCGATTGAGTTAAAGTGAAATAAAAAAATAAATCAATGAAAGGGCTGAGGTGGAATAACAGATTAGCTATATTGTGATAAAACTCTTTCCAGTAATTTATCCATGTACTTGATGAACAAAGTTCACATTGCAAAGCAGAGCTTACATCTGGTTCAGTGATTCCAACCTTTAACTTTACCTAAACTTTAAAATATTTAGGCAATATGAACCTAAATATTTTAAGTTTCATCTATTGTGTTACATTTAATATAAATGTAGAAGGTGATTAGATGGTGCTCAGCTTTGGTCTGTACCATTCAATCTCCATTCTTGACATATTAAGAGATCTAGACTTATCTGAAGTAACTTCAAAAGCTAAGGTCAGTGATAGTTTACACTGGGTAATAAAATGCAATTTAACAGCCTATTATACTTTGTATTCCTCTCCAACTGTTTCTGAGAAGCAGGACTTGAAAATCTATTTAGTGGCTCTTTTATTCAATTCTTTGCTTACATCTGTGCATCTATCAAAATGTGAGACACCTAAGCTCAAATATTTGGTAGCAGTACAAACAGACAAAATAAAAATAAATCGTGCATTTTTTTTACACTTAATATATATAATGCGACAGTAGCGTTTCTACTCAATGTTATCTCATAACAACGAAAGCTTAGTCAGAAATGGACAGAAGGCCGGGTATGCTGTGGTGGCACTGGAGTTTAGAACAACACATATATGGAGGCCTTCGTCCTCGAAGCGGCTATCGCAGGTTCCATTCCCGGGCTGGCAACCTTTGCCAGTCCGGGAATACCCATATTCTTAAAGTACATCTTTCCTTTGACTCAGATTCCCAAAAGGCTTCCAACACTTTAAAATCCAGAATGTTCCAAGATAAACAGAAGGTTGAAACTCCAAAAGACTAAAACAGAAAAACTTATTTCACTCTAGATGACAGAAAATACTGCAGACGCATCTTGACATGTGGCAGAAAATAAAGCTTCCTTTCAAATGGCTTCAGATATTTCTGTGCGTCCATTGGCGGAAGTGACAATGACATGTCCTGAGTAACGGCATCAACAATAAAGAATGTTAACGCAATCTGGTGTTGCAAGAGCTCTGTGTTCTTCAAAGGAAAATTACTGAATTTTTATGCTTCTGTCCAACCAATTACTGGTTTGGACCAATCTCGCCAAGAATCTGGCAATTCCAGTGATCACTGAGTTTCTGGATGCAACTCTAACAACCAGCAAGTAGACCCCAAATGATGCTGTCCAATATAATAATGTCTGATGGGATATGTTCTGTTTCTATACCCCATTCTCACTAAATAAATTAATATGCATTCATTTTCAGTCTTGAATGTTTATTTATAATAGAAACTAGTGCCTCCAATAATTTAAGTTTTATTTTACCAAAATATTAGAAACTTTTACTATATTAAGAAAAGGGAACAAGCAGGTAAATTAATATCGCACAGAACCACAGTGGTTTCTCTACAGACTTGGCCTGCAATTCAGATTTTAAACCTTCTAAAGAATTTGAGCATTTTATGAAAAGAAAAATACAACAAAGACCCAACACTCCCGAGTGATTGGGAGTGTCTGGGAACTAAGTAGACCGACTGCTGTAGCTGAGAAAAGGCAACATTCTCACAGAGATTTGTAAGGTGATGAAGTGACACTGTGCCAAAAATCCCTCAAACCCAAATGTTTAGATAGATTATCCGGAAAAAATGCATTCTTTCTTTGAGCTTTAAAAAGCAGAATAGCATCTGAGTGATGTAGAGTGGAATTGCTTATTAGAATAAAGTCAGAAGCAAAACATGAAAGCAATAACTAAAGATTTAAAGTTTAGTTTCCTACTACAAATTTAACTAAGACACCTGTAAAAGCACCAACATAAAAGGCAAAGCTCATCGACTTTACATTCATTTAGTAGTAGTTCTATGCCACTATGTGCTTTTATAGTCAGAATGGGATGAGACAGTGTAAACAATGACAAGACAGCTGGGACAGCAACACTACAGCTAGGTGGAAATACCTTGGTTCCCTGCCAGTATGCCCAAATTACTGTCACAGCGTGTTTATTCCGCACTTCTTGTTTTAGACGCCTTAGCTCCATCCGAGCCTGGTAGGATGCGGTGGGCATTAGGTAGGAATGGTTGAAGATGTACAGAAGGATAAATCGAGAAGGGAAAGATGAAAGGAGCATAGGGGAAAAAGTAGATGTGTAATCATCAAAAGAAATAGCATTGCAGAGGAAAAACTGAAGTAACATAATCCAAGAAAGCTCACAGAATAGAATCTTAGAAAGACTGGTGTCAATATTGAGAAATGAAAATGTAAAAAAACCCCAAAAAAAAACACACACACAAAAAAACAAAAAAGACCCTCAAGTGCTGAGCAAAAATCTTTTGGGCAAATATATATATATATAAAAAAAACACATAAGAATGAGCTTTTCTATTTCTCTGTTCTTAAGAGCCTTTACCATACCTGTGTGCCATGCCAGAAGGCTCCAATGGTGGTCACAGCTTCTTCACATTTCTTCTGATACTTCAGCTCTCTCAGGAGCTTCCGAGCCTGGAAGAAATACATTTCATGTTTCTTTATGATTTATTCATTACTCCAGATACAATAAAACTCACAGGAAGCCTCATACCTGCCACCCTCTGGTGTAGGACTGCACAACGGTGGTAGAATGCTTGATCTTCTGGTACTTCTTTTGTTGCTGTTGAATGGAAATGGCAACAATTTGAATAACAAAGCTTTCAGGTATCCGTAGCCATGGCAGACGTTTGGAAAGCAGTCTCACCGCGTATCGGCGGTACCATGATGCCACCACGATCTGGCTCTTTTTCAGCAGCAAGAAGTGGCTGCGACATTTCCAGCCCCTGTAGATCTTCTGAATGAGAGCTGCAAGGTCCTCCAGGCATTGCTTCCTCTTCTCCTCCAGGAAAAAGAGCTACATGGAGAGAAGGAAACAAAACATGCTGAATCTCACACGCCATGAGGTCTGTCATCAAAAGCAGAACGTTCCCCCCGAGGAAAGATTTTTTCTTCATAAATGAAGTGTCAAAATGAATTTTCTGTTCAGGGATTCAAACTAATCCAGTTTGTTCAGATTAAAAAGACTACCTGAACTTGAATTTGAAGTGTCTTTAAAATCTTTTTACAAAGCTATGTGATGCTGGGTGCATTTAGTGGAACCAAAACTCTGGGTAATGCTTAAATTGCATTGTTTTAAAGTTTTTTTTTTTACCATATTTGTTTGTAGGTCTATACATCCCTGATCTTTTACTTTCCAGGGACATTTTTTTGCTTCCTTAAATTACAAACATGACAACAAAAGGGAACGGTGATATGAATTTTAAATATTCAAATATTTAGTTGTATTAAAGGCAGTGACAAAATAGGAAAAAAGTACTTAAAAAGTTTTTGGTATTATAGTTGTCACTTTAAACAGTTAAAGCCAGGTATGCTGTGATGGCGCAAGGGTTAAGCACAACCCAGATATGGAGGCCTTAGTCCTCGACGCAGCTGTCGCAGATTCGATTCCTGGCCTGGCAACCTTTGCCACATGTTTCTCTCATTACCCACTTTCCTGTAATAAATAAAGGCCACTAGAGCCAATAAAACCTTAAAAAACAAAACAAAACAAAAAAACAGTCAAAGCCTCAAATTAAACCTACATTTTACCAAATGGGTTACTCCACTACACCAGTTACAAGTATCAGTGAAGTTGTATAATAAATATAAGACTATGAATGAATTGCAACACCTTTTTTTCCTCCTTTAAATATTCACATTTACCGTTTCTCCTATGGAACCAACCATGGAGTTTCCAAATATCAATCAGGATTGTAAGGAAGGGTTTAAAAAAAAGAAAAAAGAAAACGACAAAAATGCAACAAGTGACAACATGTAAAGTGTTGCTTGGAACTATGTGCTTCAGTCCGATAAACCCATAACAGCTTTTGGGAAAAAGAACTCTCCAAGTGTTGAGCGGAAGAAGAATGAATATGTGGAAAAACATCTCTATTACTGTAAGCTTGGTGGAGGGCCTGTGAATTTCTGGACATTTTGGACTAAAAATGGGTCATTATGTCTTTCAGAAAGATGATTCAAAAAGCAACAAGACTAAGAAAGAAGACAGTAATGCAACCTTTCATGCCTATCTCAGTACCTGGCCTGAAAAGTAAAGACAGCAATGGTACCACTATTTGAAAGACCAGAGATTTTGTAAGTAATGAATGCAAGAATTATTTACCTCACATGAATCTATGCTAAAAATGTAAAGACGTGCATCTCTCCGTTGCATTAAAATGTCAATGCAACACTATCCTAGAACGAAGATCTTCATGTATACCCTCCAATTCTGCAAGCGCCCCGTTTTGTTCCATAAAGTGAATTTCTTCTAAAATTGCTCAGCATGTCCGATACCAGTAATATCCAGAAACCAAGTTCAAAATCTGCTTTATTTTATATTTGACTTTAAAGCTCCAGATGTGTAGAGGGGATAAGTTTATCAGACCAAATTAAGCAAGCAATTAGAGATTATGTTTTTTCAAGCTCTGGGCTTTCTGCTGGTGGTGGAGAAAACCCATTCACATGACGCAGACCTAAACAATTGAGGCCTGGAAACACAGAGCATCTTATTTCCCATGTTAGATCGTTAAGTGAAAACATGTGTTTTCAGAGTGGTGGTTACATGCTAATTGCTAAAGTGGGGGGCTCCGAGTGCAGCCCACCCTGTTTTCCAAACATGTTACTGTGAGAAAACAGGTTGAGAATACTGGATTCAACATCAAGACTCTAAAACACTACAAAAGCATGTTTTGTACCGTTCTTGGGTTTCTGATAAAGATCTTTGAGCGGCCGTAAGAGAACTCTTCAGCTGGAACCTGCAGGTCAGTCATCAGCACCTCCACTCCTTGTCTAGAAAAAACGAAAAAAAATAAAAATACATCATCAGAAGCACATAGCAGGGAGCCAAGCCAACCAACAAGGATTCTTAGAACCTTCCCTCACCAGTCATTAGCAGGTTAGAACCTCAAAAAATCTGATCAGTGCACACATTATAGGTGCCATTATACCAACTGTATATCTTCTGCACAGAAGTGGTTTTTGTTAGAACACTCAGCGTTTATTAGATGCCTAAGGAAGTACTAAAGCTGAAGGAAGTCATGTCAGCAGAAACTGTACTTTACAGACATGTCTGCTGTTTCTTCAGGCGTCTCTAATCAAGACCAGGACTTTGATGGGTGCTGGTCATTACTTAAACATTTTATACACCTAGTTATTTCATAGAACACTTGAAACGGTGTCACAATACATCACTGAGGTCACTTCTCAATTTGGAGATTTAACAATGGGTTTTATCTGCAATATGTTCTGCCTTTTTGTTTACCGTCAGTATTTCTGTAAATTTGTGGACTCCATATTAGGCTTTGAGACCTTTACAATCCATTAACTTAACATACCAAATTAGTAATTAACACATAACTCAACCTTGTGAGCTCTGTTTCTACCTCAAGGTGTCTTAACTTTGATACCTTTACAAAAGGGGAACCCACATTGTGCCAACCTCAAAATATCTAACAAGTCGATTTACAGCGTTAGAACAAGTTTGTTAGAACAATTAAACTTTATAAAGGTCTATTTTATTGCACATCACAAATATCTTTTGATTCTAATATTGATCAATGGGTTTTAGCCAAATGTTAATATACTTATTTTCAGACTTAAAATGCTTAAATTTACAATTTCTCAAAGCAAAGGACTTGGTAAAAAGCAGTGTATAAACATTTTGATTTTTGTATTTTAAATTGAAATGCTTATGAATTGCAAAATTCCAGGTTCAGCAGCAGAACTGAAAGCTTTGCAGGGGATTAAAAACAGTATGATAGCCACCACTGCTTTTCTAAAAGAATAAAGGTAATGAATAAAACATCTACAGTTAGGATGTAAATAAATATAAACTTTAAAAAAAAAAATCTGGCTGGTCTACATTCATCCAAAAATGGCAAGACATACAACCCCCATCCCCCCGTCCCCTCAACCCCTCCTGTAGATGATGACTAAATCCTTAGTAAGTGCCTAAAGGTGACTTAAAATCAAGATTCGAGTGTATGGCACTGCAGATGGGAATCAGTGATTTAGCCAGCAGAGTGAATGAAATGGGAACGTCTGATGTAGAATGGAGGAGACAGATAAAGATGAAATGTCTCGACACGTTATGGCTCAGACGGGGAATACCGAACAACGAACATCTGGTATGTGACGTGACTACAGCTACTTTCTGTAATGCCAGGTTCATTTTTATGTATTCCATCATTAAAATTTCAAGTATTTTATTTCAGTAATGCAAACGATCAAATGACATTAGTGTATAGGTAATATTTGTAAACAAAAACCCTTCTTTAACTTAAACTAAAAGTTTCTTCAAACTGTTAGGATCATCTAATCATTTCATCTTTTGAACCTTATCCAAGTCTTTCCCCAGCAATCCTCCCACCTGGGAGCAGCTATTTTCCTCAGCGTTGGCCACAAACATTCCCACTGGGAGCCATCCCACATTCAGACACCTGAGAATATTTCCCAGTTGCAAGAACACATCTGAAGGGGTTTGCTTTGAAAACATTTCATTTTTCTGTCCTCATGATCTGCACCAGATTACCTGGCAGGCCCCTTCCAATGCGGCCAGGTGTTTTTGCAGAGCATCTTGTAGCGCTCCAGGCAAGGCTCGTAGGCCTGACGGAAAGCGTATCCCGCTCTCCTTACACGGACATTCTCCATCAGGCCGAGGTAGCGTGCCTGATGGCAGACCAGGGATTCGTTGAAGACGTGGGATGCTTTTTTGTCATTAGGCTTGATGCATCTGTAAATTAGACATTTATATTCAGCTTTAACCTCTCACAAGTCACTTTATTTTTTCAGAATACACCTATGTCATTGAGAAGATTGAATGCACCGAATATAGTTTGGGTTCTTTGTTTGCAGGTTGCTCATTAGTGTGCCAACAGATGCTTTGAACTGGAATCCAGCAGTTGGTGGTCGTTTAAGGTTGACTTTTACAGGATTTCCCTCAGGGAAGAGCTGCTTGATGAGGCTGTGATTGGCCTTGTACATGGCCTGAGACAAGTCCCGGTAAAGCAAGTCGTTGTTCTTGTCAACAAAACCTTCAACACGATACAACACCTTAATGTAAGAAAAAAAAGAAAACGGAAAGATTTACTTTTTATTATTGTGGCAAGACTGAGTTACACATCTTTAAACTTTCATTTTGCAAAAAAACATTTCTTCCTTTGTGTACTGGGCCAAAAGAGGGGAAGGGTCATCAGTACCTTGC
This sequence comes from Brachyrhaphis terrabensis, assembly GCA_903067065.1. Taxonomy (NCBI): domain Eukaryota; kingdom Metazoa; phylum Chordata; class Actinopteri; order Cyprinodontiformes; family Poeciliidae; genus Brachyrhaphis; species Brachyrhaphis terrabensis. Next base: position 5,137 of record CAEGAG010266839.1, on the reverse strand, counting down.
CGGCGTAGTGCTGGATGCGGAAGCAGTTGTGTGGCAGGCTGTGGTCGTTGAGGAATTTTGAATTCTTGCTCAGACGGCTTTCAAAGTGCTGGTGGTCAGCGCAGATTGTGTTCAGCTTGTCCAAGAAGGTCTCATCGGTAACCGTCCCGGGCCTCAGACACTCCTCGTCCAACATGGCCAGAATGCCGTTCTGGTTCTGACACAAAAAGAAGAGATGAAAGCATAGCTTAGAATTTGTTACAGAATTTTATTGAAGTCTATGAACTGGAAACCACAATCTGAAGCTCTGCAACAGAGCTCTGTTGGAGTTATTATGACTGTAATTGTTCAGTGCTGTTTTCATTAGTACCAGATTTGCATCATCGACAAATATGAAGTTAACTTACATTTTCAATGAGGTCGCAGATAACGGCATTGTTGAAATACTCAATGTTTGTCCATTCAATGCCCTGTAACAAAACACACAAGTCAAAAATAGGTCTTTCATTTCTTTGCATCATCAGCTTGATAAAACAGACATTCAGCTGATTATGACTTTGTTACTTGTGCTTAAAAGAGAAAAGGTTGTCATTTATTTGGACTTTATGAGCACTGCAGTCATCAAAGTAGCTGCCTACATCGATGCTTTTCACATCTGATCCATAGGTATCCAGTAATATAGTGCTTGTAGCAAATGCTGATATACAATATCACAATGTTTTTTTAATCTGGTTCAAAACAATCAGAACCACTTTCTATGAGACCATTGTGAATGTGCTTAATAATATGACATTTGAACATTTTATATTATTTTGTTTCAATCCTCATTCATCAAAATTACAAAGAACTGATGTGCAACTGCAAATTATGAGACCACAAGGCACTAGTTCAGACTGAATGACAAGTGAGTGTGTGTGAGGGATGATATAAAAAGACAAAATGTTCTAGTCTTTAAAACACTACAAAAAACAACCAGACCTTGTATTTATGCTTTTATATCTCCCACAACCTCATCCAAAACTTTGTAATTGCACATTAATGTGCTTTATAGCGAGGTCACAATATGCCTGCAGCAGTATGCATTTGTAAGGCCTGATGAAATGAAATAAAAACAAAATACCTAATTAACTTCAGTGTATTTATGGGAAAAAAACAGTTAAAGTTTTTAAATCTTCTGTCTCATTTATAACAGTCCTTGGAACTTAAATGTCTTCTCTACAACTCTTATTTCCACACAAACAGAGGTTGTGTGGAAATAAAAAAAAAAAAAAAAGACAAAAGCACACTTTAAAAATTTCCTCTTCCAAAAAAGGCAGCTGACTTATGAAACATTTTTCTGCTTTCAACTTAACACTTATTTATGGATCAGTGAACTGTACCAATGTGAATGATTGATATTTTTAAAAAGGTGGATGCAAAGAAGGCATGGCTACATTTATGATTGGTAGTTCTTCTCTCTTTCCCTAGTGCTGTGGTATTTTCCCATGCAATACACTGGACACAAGCCAGTGGTGGAATATCATTGGTGGTGGCGCAAGTAGGGAAGGGGGCTGTGGGGTCACCGTTGTTGCACTCAAACTCAGAGCTCTGAAAACAAACAGAGCCTAAAGGTCCACATCGGGGAGTGTTTACTCTCAACAGAGTGAGGGATCATTTCCGTCCCTGTGAGTGCACAGAATGAAAATGTTGGTGGGTCAGAGATGGGGACAGAAAACAAAAGATAGAACAGCAGAAAAGTGTTCTTTAAGGAAAAGAATGCAAGTTTAGGAGGGGTTAAATAGTTGAGTGAAATGACAAGGTAGAAGCAATGCTTCAGGGGCCGGCCATAATGGACTGTCAACACAACGAACCGAGTGGTGGCATGTTAAGAGATTCAGATGTACAGCTGCAGGTGAAAGGAACAAAATTGATAAAGGCAGGTGTTAAAAGGTAAATTTCCCTGGAGTTTTTAAACCTTGCATCCAACAGCTTGACACAAAACTTCTCAACGAGTAGAATTCACAGCTTACCTCTCTAATGTACTCCTCCTGCTCCTCACGCAGAGTCAGCTCGATGAAAATCTGCTGCAGCTTTTCATTGCAGTAATTGATGATGAACTGCTCAAAGCTGTTGTCCTGCAGGCAGGAAAACATGAGGGATGAGAAACTTAACCTCAAGTTACTTTAACATTAGAACCTGAAAGTAGGTTAAACAAAATTTGAAGCGCTTGAATGTTCTATAATGCAGTTTGAACTGTCTAAAGCTTCTTTAAGCTCTCTGTTCAGAGCATTGCACAACAGAAACCATAAAATAGGGTGATTTGCCCTCCTTTACTCATTTTATTTCCTTGCAAGATATTACATTAGAAGCATTCTTTTGTTGTGCCAACTTTAGTATCTTTTCCTAGCTCCTGAAAAAATATTCAGTAAGTATGGGGAATTTGGAAACCTCACTGGTCAGAAAAATTAAAGCTGGCAATTTAGATTGTAATATTAAAATGTGTCATCTACTACACATCTAATTAGTTTGGATCAGTGAGGTAGCACATGTCTTATTACAGACTTTAAACCTCAGCACATAATTCAAAAAGTGGTTTCAACAATCCAGAGGCTTCAGGATGTAGAACTGCAATCTTATCACCATAAAACCTATGACGAAGCAACTATTTAATCTACCTGTAATATCTCAGCAATGATCATAAATCCTTATCACGGAAAATTCCTGTAAGACTATGAAGACTTCTTTAAACATTGACTTGTCAGTAATTAGTGAACAGCTGTTCCCCAATGCCCAAAGAACTCTGGTCATTTACGACAACTAAAAAAAATGAGTCATGCTTCTTGTAAGATACATTATTGAACACTGGTTAATATTTTCTAAACATAAAAATGCTGTTAGTTTTAGAGCTGGTTTTAGACAGAACTCAAGGTGAAGGACATGTTTTATTAGTGAAGAGGAAATGGGATACATTGCAACATGTAGTTAGTTTTGAATTTTTAAGATTCATTACATTCTCTTGAATAACCCAAAGGTCATTGTCACCCCTGAAAAAAAAAGCACACAGGAAAACATTGTCTCCTGGAGTGGCAGCAGATCCCAGGCTGAAATATGTAGAAGAAACCTGTTCAGAAAAGTGCAGTGACAACTTTGAGGTTTTTATAAAATGCTGTGACAAGTGTCTTGAGGAAGTAACTTTGGACTAAATAGCCTCATTTCAAGAAGGAGAGATATACCGTATAAGTTTTAAAAACCGGGACATTTCCTCTCTTTCTAAAAAAAAAAACCCGGGACGCCCGGGACAGGACGTGAAATACGGACATGTCCCAGGAAATACGGACGTTTGGTCACCCTATATAAAGCACAAAGCACATCTCTACTTTTTCTTTTGTTGAATTACTGTAGAACAAAAAAGCCTTTTCTTTCAGCTTAGCTTATATTAAATATATTTGAAAAAAAATACTATATTGGTCTGCTACAACAACTGAATTTGTGACAAAATATTTGTTATTTTGGTAGCACTTAGCATAATGTCGCATACAGCTAAGAACAGCTAACTGGCCTCTAATGTTAAATTTTGGCTCCCTTATACAAGTGCCAAAAAGCTTTTCTTTAACACAAAACTAGCCATTCAAATGCTTCTAAATGCAAGTCTAGATTGTATGACACTTTTTCTTTATTTTGAACAGCTGCTAAATTTATTATTATTATTATTAGCCAAATTAAGCATTTAGCTACATGTTAGCACATCTTATTCTAAACCAGACATTGAAGCACACAAATGACAAATACCAGAGGGAACTTTTAATGTAGTTTTGAGAGACAAATTAAAGCTAGCAAACTAGCAAACAAAAAAAAACAAAACACATTTTACAGTTTTTGCCTATGAGTGCTTGTTGCACTATAGTTCAGGCATTAAAATGGCTATGTATATGGGATTTTTCAAATGATGCAAAGGTTTCTTTTGCATCATTTCAGCTGTGTGGTACACTATAGGCTACTGCACACCATGAGGAATTAAACAAGATGCTAAATTATGTCTAAAGGATCACAGCATGCACTCTGGCACAGCAAGCAGGCTGGTGTAGATGTTACTTACTCCTTCCTGATGACCCAGACAAAACAACATTAAGAAGAGGGGAAGGACTTGAGAGTCAGTGAAATGAACAGGCAGTGATATTAAAACAAAATGACTTATGAGGAGCAGGCGACTAAAATGCATTTGTTAAAAACACACACAAAAAATACTGTCTCATGTTTTACATGCACTGACATGCAGAACAGGTGGAACCCCTCTGCCATGTGACACATTTAAAATTGCATCTGTAACATGTATTTAAGCGATGAGAATTTCCCCTCCAAGGGCACTGAACAGTGTATTTACCACAAAAATTATTTCACCCAAGGGAGCAACAAAGCTGAACTAATCCAAGTGCATTTTTATCTGAACTCAGTTGTTGCAGATAAGCTCCACACAGGTTGCAAAGCAGGCAAACAGCTTGAGGTGAAAATTCTTTCTGTTTTTAGGTGGTCTAATTCTGTCGTTCTGGACTTAAGAAATAATCAACCAGTTTGATCTGACACACGTCTTACCTCAAATATTTCAAAGCCGTAGATGTCCAGTACACCCATCACCTTGTGGCGAGTTTTAGCTTGTGCCTGAAAGGACACCACAACGTCAGCATAGCAAAGGAACTTTAACTTCTTTTAAGAGATATTTTACTTACTTTTATGCTTTCGTTAATTCTGGTCACCAGCCAGCTAAACAGACGGCTGTACAGATTTTTGGCCAGAGCATCTCTGGCATAATAGGCCTGTGAAAAAATTTTAATAGATGTAACATTGAATATTGTTCAAATAATTTGCAGTTTTCTTGTTCTTTTAAACATAAATATTTATGCATGTTATATGCCTATGTTTATATTACTCTTTTTCAAAAGACACATAATCAGTCCTTACCATTCAGACATAGATTTTTTTCAATATTTATCCCCTTAAGTGCCAGATACAGCAAATAGTCTTTTTTCAAGATGCAAAACAAAAACATGTAGGAAGGATGAATACAGATTGCTTAGTTTATAAAGTCATATCAAAAAGAAATGAAAATGGGCGCGCTGTGGTGGCGTAGGGGTTAGCGCAACCCACATTTGGAGGCCTTGAGTCCTCGACGTGGCCGTCGCGG
>CAEGAG010266810.1:0-27482 GCA_903067065.1 Brachyrhaphis terrabensis | reverse complement strand
TATATATATATATATTTCTGTTTCTTTTGAGGTTTTTCACCTATGTGGCTGAAAGGCTAAATCACTGGTAATAGTATCACAACTACAAGCTTTTTTTTTTATTATTATTATTGTATAGCCCTAACTTGAAAGAATTAGGGGAAAGCATCCAGATGACATTAGCACTAACAACCAGCCCACAGAAAAACTATTGGTTCATTAAGCTTAAGGTGCACCCAAACTGGTTTGCTTGTTTCTGCAAATAGAAAACTGGCAAGCTTCCAAAATGACATAAAATCTGAATATTTCCAGTAACAATGCACATGCTTGCAAACTTTACAGCTTTTCCTCTTCAGTCATTTTATATGACGCTGTAATAGCCTCAGCATTGCAAACAATGTGACAAAAACTTCTGCTGCTGACTAATATTGTCCCAAATCCTAGGGAACTGAGACAAAACTTCCTAAAAGTGTTTGGCTTAACAGCCACACACTTCTGACATTCTGGGGATTTCCAAACATACCAACAGGAACCTCAAGCCTGCAATGACTTCAGATCTTCTGAGTGGGGATGTTTGCTAGTGCTCCAAGAAATGGATACTCTGATTCAGATAAAGATAAGCTTTTGTCTATGGAGCAAACTGTGCCAATAACATGTCATATCAAGTTAAATGTTATCACAGAGCTCTTTGTCATTTGTTTTGTTTTGTTCCTGCTCTGGAACGCTATGCTAACCAAACCAGTATTTAAGAAAATCAAATGACAAAAATAGCTTAGGAGTAAAACACATTCATCCAGTCAACAAAGGCCACCTTTTGGGAAATATCAAAAAGCATAGAACCTGCTTTTCATTTATGATTTTGGTATCTGCAAAGCACATAAGCTTAAAATGTAAGACTATTAATGTTGGGGTGGTTCAGTCTGGCTTATATCAGAATTGTGCCAGACTTTTTTTGTAAACAATCCAAAAATGCTTTACATTAGCAAAGGATTATTCTCAATTTCTTCCCTTTTGGAATCAATAAAGTACTTTTGAATTTGATTTTGTTTATTTGTTTCTGTGGTTCTTTTTTTAAATTCTGTTGTTCCCAGGCCGGCTATTCACTGTTATGTTTCTTTGAATTAGCTTTCAACATGATCCTGCCAGTTTTGAATCTGTATTTGAATCCTGCACAATGATCTAATTTTTTGACCTTTTACCCTTAAACACTATTTTATTAAATGTTGAAATGATTTCAAGGCAACTGTTTTTTTAAGTAGATGAATTAATTTAGTTTTGAAAGGTTAACAGCTAACTTGTTCTGATGATCGTTTCTTTTGCCAATCAAATAGACAATTAAATCATCCATTTAATTAATAGCACATGACCATACCAATTCTTAAGGACATTCTACTAACAATTTAAGAAAAAAAAATTTCTTAAATTTAAGAACGTTCATGTAGTATTTATTGAAACAAAACTATTATTTGAATGTGCAACTTGCATGCTTGACATGCAGTAACAAGTGATTATACTCATTTATCTGAGCATTTACTTGCACTACTGATTGCTAAAAAATTGATGGTACTTGGGAATTTAACAGATTTTTCAAAAGTGACGACAAGCACCAGCACATTTGTTTAATTATGTTTCACTTGGAATGGAAACAATTATGTTGTGCCCATTTTTAATGTTTTGTGCCAACCTCTTTAAGGCAACATTGAACTTATTAAAAGTTCATAGAGAGCGCATGGTACATCACGATGCCAAAAAAGAGTGCGGTAAACGTGGGTTATTTGCAAGCGTTCTAATAATTGCAATCTTCAAAAATAAAATGGCAAATGAATGTCCACCGGACATCATATATTTAATCTAATGTCATGACAAAGGAAAATTGTGATATTTATACTCAATTTTATGGTACCGTGAAAATCTCATCTTGGCCATATGCACGTGGGTGCACCTATGTACTTTTAAGATCTAAATAAACATTTCACCCCTGAACCTAATCAGATAAATATGTACTTTCAGTTCAGGTTACACTGAAAAGTCAAGATTTAAGTACTTTATATTCAAGGGATGTAAAACATCTGTTTTCCATCTAAATGTTCAGCTCAAATTACATAAAAACTGTTGTAAAAATTAATATCTTAGCCCTCTAACATAATATTGTGACAATAAAAGCCTGGCCCAGAGTTCAGGGATATCTCTCGGAACTCGGATCATAACAATGGCCGGAGCTGCATAACAAAGAGACCACAGATTTCATTATGATCTGGACAGCAGTAAAATTCCACCGCATTTATTGGTGTAGGAGAGCAGAAATCTCTTGTTTCTGAGGTCTCAATATGTCAGGATGACCGGTGCTCATCCAAGTTAATAACAGGACAGAACAAAGACTCAAAGAGCTGAATGAAGATTGAAAATAAAAAGAGAGCCTTCCCCACATGCTGAGAAAGTAATAAAAACAGACTGGGACTGATCTGGAAACGTCAAGTTTGTGTACAGAAGAGAACAAACACACCAAGCCAAAGTTAAAAACATCTAATAAGATTTCATTGATTGCATTATGTCTGAGTGTGTGTGTCAGAGGTTTCCTGTCAGGCTCATCCAGAATACAGTCCAGTATTACAGTGTGAAAAAACAACAGTCCGGCATTATTTCATATTTGAACAAAATCTTTAGCAGCTCGGCCTTTCTCCTTTGCAATCATCATTTCCTTGTTTGTATCACAATGACCAAAATCACAGACTGACAGAAAAATTTAAGTATAAATGTCACGTCACAGCTTAAATGTCAACTTTAAAGCCTGAACTCCAAATGACCCTGATGAACAGTGATGCAACTGTTGCTGTGTTACATACTATAATTGTTTGCCATTTAAGAAATAAACACTAAGAGTACAACTTAAATTTTTATATAAAAAATATTAGATTTTAGTATTAATTAAAATATTTCCAAACAACAAATTGTTTTTAGAATTACAGTGCTCTGGAAAAGCATGTTCCCCGTTTCTTATTCTTTTTTTTCCAAAATCGCCTTCTTTTAAATTTTTTAAAAAGAGATACAATTCAAAAATGCTTTTTGTAGATGATACTTTCACTTGGTAGTGAAAATAATTTTGACTTAAGAATACTATTACTGCTGCTCTTCTCAAATCATGAATTAACTGTGATTAACGAAAAGTTAGAAAGTTTCACAAGCCACCATGAGTCCTGACAGTAATGTGCAATCAGGAAATCACTTCAATAAAAACCTGTTTGACAACAGGAAATAGGAGATAAGATCTTAAGAAGTGACATGGGAGAGTTCCCAGACTAGAAGCACAGCTGACCAAAAACAGCTTCATGATCCCCAAAATTTTTGTGGAAAGACTAAATGGACTCACCAGACAAAAGTAAAAAAATAAAAATTAAAAAAAAAAACTGTGATGCTCAGGGTTAATCTGGTATAAAACTAATACATTTCAGAAAAAGATTATGTTAACAGACATGGTGTAGGAGTGATAGTCTGGGATTGCTTTGCTGTTGGAGGACTTCTATCTGCAATTGACGGGAACATAAATTGTACTCTCAACGGGAAAATCCTGAAGAAGAATTCCCAACCATCAGTTTGCAATCTTAACATCACGGCCTAATAACTCTTGGATTATTAACCAGGACAGTGATCGATTGCAATGGTTTACGTCGTCTCTTAATGGCTCAAAAAAAAAAGAAAAAAGAATGACCTTAGCCAAAGCCGGGACTAAAGTCCTTTTGGAAATATAGTAAATAATGTCAAACAAGCCACTGATTTCCCAAAAGCCTCAATTGTGGCTTTTGGGAAGCCATTGTTTAATCAAATGTTGTTCCAAGATGATTTGGACTAACATTCTTCAATAGAAATGCAAAAACTTTTGCAAACACTTCATGGTTGTTCTTACAGATGAGAGTGGCACAACCAGTTACTAGATGTAAAGGGTAATTATTTTTTCTCATTGGGCGTGGCTGATTTTACTTGCTTTAGTCCAACCATATATGAAATTATGTCTCTACACCTATCTTGTTTATCGTCGTCACCTTTCTTTGATGATCAGAAACATTCAAGTGAGTGAAAAGCAAAAAGAGAAGAAATCCATAACAAGGAAAAAAAAAAAAACTTTTTCACTAACAATAATAAATCAGCATGCTTTGGATACAGGTGGCCAATTTTCTGTTTTCTAAAAAGCATTTCTTTGCTATTTATTTAATATGTCCGTAATAGATATGACGTAAACTATGCAAATTCTGTTTCAGTTCAATTGAGTTTTGAGTCAAGAAGTGGGTGTGATTTTGGCAGAAATTGCAGCAATCAGCCACTAAAGGCTTTAAAAATACCCAGACAAATCAGTGGGCTGTACTATAACAGGATGAAAACCTCACAGGAAACAATAATTAGGCTGTTTGTTCATCACACAAACTGGACTATATTAGTAACAGCACCAATGCAAAAATATTTCGCTGAAATAAAAATGTTATCTAACCTGCTTACTACATGGCTCCGCCTTCTTAATCAATGATTTATGGCTGAATGATACCTCAAAAGCCTGCTTTTCATTTTTTTTTCTAATTATAAAAGAGGGCAAGGTGCAGTCATAACCAGACCAAAAAAACAAAGTTGTCTGGTTGGGGATGGCGTGTTTTGTTAGGTGTGGTTTATGTTCTCCAACAGTGTCGGGAAGCAATAATGGAGTAGGGTTAACCTACCAGTTCCATAGCAAAGGTGTTTTACTGGCACATTGAAAGCAATGATTGTCTGATGGGTAGGACAATAAATTTCAAGTGTCACATTCAAGCACCACTGCTAGCTGGATGAAAGGATGAACACCAACCACTGTCGTCACCATCGCTCCAAAGTATCGGCCCTAGCAGAGCTACACAATCTAACAAATGTCATCACAATCTGCTTGCAATATTAGAGTTACAGTATGTAGGATTGCTTGGCTGTGGCTATACAGTGGCATAGTCGGTATTACTGTTGCCTTGCAACAAAAAGGTCGTCGGTTTGAAGCCCCATCTGAGGTATTTCTGCAATGAGTTTGCCTTTTCTCCATGTGGGTGCTCTCTGGGTGTACCAGTTTCTCCCACAGTCCAAAAATATGACCAGACAGATCAATTGGTCTTTCTAAATTGTAAAGTATAAGCATTATGTGTTCATGACTGTTTGTCACATGTGTTGCCGTGTGATGGACTGAACGCCGTCCAGGGTGCAACCCTCCTCTTGCTCAATGACTGTTGGAGATAGGAGGTCATTGGGTGTTTAAAACTTTAGACATAAAACATAAACGAGAACAGCAGTAAAAAAAACTGCAAAAATGACATGTTTTATAAATTAGGGAATGTTCTCGATACAGTTCGCCACAGAAAATGTCCTAAAATTCTGTTTTTATAATGGTTTTATATAAATGGAACTTTGTTCACTTTATGTGATGCAGATGCAGAAATGGGAACATTTTGTTTTTGGCTGACTTAAAGAAGAAACTTTTCAAAGTCTATAACAGGGTTGTATTTTGCCTGCAGCAGACAGGAGCCAGACACCAACCCTGACCCACATCACAGAGAAAAAACACATTTAACAAATGAATGGTTCTATTAAGTGTTCTGATATAATACTTTAATGGGCCTTTCACTCAAAGCTTCTAAGCCCCCCCCTTTAGATTTGTTTAAATACAGGACCTAAAACCTCCGGAGCTCAGGACAAACTGTGCCACCGCTCGGTTCGCTCCGAGCTAAACAGGGGAACTCTGTCAGCTGCTAATGGGGGCCGACGTCTTTGCCACAAATTCCCGCACATTCTGCGTTTCTCGGAGCGATTAAAGCGGCTGTGGCGGGGTTCAAACTCCATCCCAGGTTCACTAATGAGCGAACAAACAGCCTCTAATGGGTCTGTGAATGCATAAACAGATTAATGTGGCTGGTTGAAGGCTGGTGCAATGTGCTGGTGCTGCCCAGAGCCTGTTTCCAGCCAATTACAGGACCAGCATGGCAGAGCTGAGGACTGGATGAAGAAGAGGGGATGGGGGAAAGCAAGAGGGAAAAAGAGAGGCTCATCACTATCACTGCACATGCTCAGTGAAGCTCTGTTGAAGGGGGTGTGTCACTTTTAGTGCTTGTGTGTGTGTAGATGGGGCAAAGGGGGAATAGAAGGATGGGGTGGGTTGATATTTGGCTCCGTTCCTCGTCGTCCATCCTCGGGGGGATCACACGTTGTTTGTACTGTATTTTTGCACCACATGACTTGCAGATTTTTTTTCTTCCTTTTTAAACATTTTGGCCTCGCCTCCCGCCCTCCTCCCACTGCGTGAGCGTCGTTCTTGCCAGGCAGGAAAGGCAAAACAGCTGTGGCAGTGCCGAGCAGTTCCCCATTAACCAAGGAATTATGCAAGCAGGAAATTCAAATAGGATGCAGATGAGAGAAAAAGCCAGGCTCCAACCAAATACCTCTTTCCTGAGAAGTAAAAAAAAAAACTAAACAAAAAGGAACCTGACGGGAGCCTCCAGACAATTTCGACCCTGCAGTCTGCTTCCAAGTCCGGCGCCTTCTCACAATGTCAACAGTTAGCTTCCCCTTATTAAAATGCCATACATTAGTAAAATAAATAAGATTAATGAATGCTTCCTCTGACAAAATGCCTCCTGGCGCTGAAAGAAGGCAAAGACTGTGGCTTTTTAAACACAGAATATGTGATGTTTTCACACCATTTAATCATCAACACATTAATCTTGAGACATTAATTAGCTAAAACACACAAACCCATCAACAACTAGGCTGTCAGGATCCACCGGTGTGTGCTTTAATTTTAATATGATTATCCATCTGGACAGTTTCTAGCAGAGAATCTCCTAAATTATAGGGAAAGCAATAAATAAAGGTGCAAGACAGAAGTGGAAAGGCATGATGTGCCACATTCACATGAATGTTAGGGTGGAAATACACCAGAAAGCAAAATGAAAGGGGTGTGTTCGCATGAGCCAATGAGCTTGTATGCTGTCAAAACAACACACGAGTCCAAATTTCCTGTTCAGCTGCGGTATGTATGCTTGCTATCATTTTTAGTATCGCTGAAAGATAAACGATAAAACCAAGTGCCACTTTCTATGAGCTCTATTCATCTCTGATCTGTGTTTCAAGTTCAAATTAATAAATTCTCCCCCCTGAAAAGATTTAGTTCAGCTTTGATTGCACTTTATTTTCTATGTAGAAATCTGGAAATTGAAAAGGCATTGCAACAGGCTTCCTGGTTCCATGATATGCACATTTTGCAAAAAGCCCTGCCAGGATTTCCGTTATGTAAAGTTCAAATTTGTTGAACTTGGAGCCGAACCGTGAGGACTTTTGCAGTTGCTGCCAATCAATGATATCCTCCGGTTCGAATGATTGCCGGAGGAATACAATAAGAAACCAGCCATAGTGAAGGTTGGCAAAATTTTACAAAAGCAATGTGAAACCTTTTTAGAGCCTATTTCTGGCACTTAAATCCAGACGTTAGTTATTTAACTGCATAGTGAGTATGCTTTCAGGGGCTCTGTTAGGCTCTTTCGTATGCTTTAAGCCAAAAATCAGCATGTCACTGTGTTCTTAGCCAGGTTTTTAAACTCAGCTTGACCTATTGCTGCCAGTAAATTGTTAAACAAAGCTACTAAGGAGGGGGACAATCCGTTCTGATCGGATAATCACAACTTAATACTTGCAGTGCGGGGAAGTATTTCCTGGTCTTTCCTTCACATGAACTGACATGTTAAAGTAACGAGAGCAACATCTGCAACTGCACCCACTGATTCTCAACTGCTTCTGAGAGGGGGTCAAAAACAAACCTTCACGCTGTTTATAACAGGATGCTAGAGTTATGGATATGTGATAAACTTATGCTGCTACTATGATTTCAATAATTCTGTGAGGGGTTTCTGAGGACTCTTTACCTTGATGTCCATGAAGGCCACATGCTTCCAAAGTCTGTAATTAATGGAATGAGCAACAGGTGTAGAAACCAAAAGGTTAGTGGGTTCCAGAGGAGCAACAGCCTCCCCGATGGGTGTCAGACGAAGATGTGTTCGGTAGGTCCTAGCGTAACGTAGGCATTTTATTGCGAGTTTTCTCCTGAAGTCTCCATGTGAAAGACTCAAGTACTTTGACTATTTCTAAGCCCAAAGCTGGACTGGTACCCAGCTCTGGGCTTGGGACCATAGGAAAATACATCACCGTCGTTTGTCCACAATGTTGGTCAGCTGGCTTGACAGAAGTCCAGCTGTGGGTTTAGGTAGAAAAGTTTTGGTTTTGAAGACAGCTGACAAACATTCTGTTTTGTCTTTTATGAGAGTTATGAGCTAACAAGAAAGGCCAGGTCAAAAAACAAAGCTTTGGCTAATTTTTGTGGAAATCTTCTATAGTGACAATTCTCAAATTAACTTGTTTTACTATTTTTGTAGTTTTAAAAACTTAAAATTGTGAGGAAAATTTTGTTTCTCTATCTCTGCTAATAACTTTTAACACCCAGGTTCTTGGGTTCTACAATTCCTACTTTATTTTGAGTACACAGCTTCAGTTCTTTGCATTACAGACCTGGTCAAACTTCTTGGGTTCAAACAAAAGCGTCTAGGATAAGCTTGGGTAGATTTCTGGTACCGAGGCACACAAAAGTTTCAAAGCCGCACAAATCATCATACTAATCCTGTGGTTTAAAGTAATTTAATCAAAAATATGCATTTGCTGACCATAGAGGAATACATCACTGTTCTTCCTCCACAGTGTTGGTCAGCTGGCTAAAAGAAGAATCACCATTACCCTTGCCTACAAGAAAGACAAAGTCAGCTGTTAGGAAAGCCCACCCAGAAATTGTTGCTTTTCTGTTCAAAGTAAAAACAAGTAGATTTTCACATTTTGTTTTTTAACTTTGATGCAGTTATCATAATTACATATTTTTCTGCTCAAGGCTGTCATACCGTGCAAATCTCATATCAGCCAAAATCTAATTAAGGACAAAAAAATCAGATCTAAACTCAGTGATGCTGTGCGTATTAATTCAGGAAACAATCAGTGTCCTTTATCCTTTTCTAAGCTTATTTTTAAAGATTTAACCAAAATAATGGAGACAAATCTGAAAAGATTCTCAAAATGTGTTTCATATTGGGGGTAGGTTTTAGAAATATTCACACTAAATGTTTGCAAATATCCTTACTTGTGATATCTAGATATTACGGTAGGTATGAACGGGAATGTATTTTTCCCCCATCCCTTTCTGCAAAAACAGTCAATTAGACATAAACACACAATATTCTGATATATTTTTTTTAGCATATTTGCTTTCATTAACGACTTTCAGCACACAGTGAGATCACACCCAGCTTAAGCCTGCAGAAGGGCAAGGTTTTTATGCCAGAACCTGCAAATTACTTTTTTTTTTTTTTCCTTGATTTAAATGTCAGAAGTGGAAGCACTTTCCAAAATTCAAGGAAAACTTACAGCTGTACTGGAGAATGAGAAATTCTCATTGAACAAAGACAAATCTACATTTTTAGGAGGTAGACTTTGGTACCTTTTTTGCAAAATGGCCTACATTTGAATTATTGCATACAAATCACACATTGGTTTGAATACATTTAAGAAGAATGAAAATCCTGCATCAAAGTCTCTTGACATGCAAAACAAAAGCTTAACAAAATTGATTCAAGCCATTAGTGAAACACATCCTTAATCAATTTACATAAATTAAACGTGACTTTGAAATGTTTGATTCATGAAGTTTTTTAAAAATTCAAGAGGTTTTGCCTTCCAGATGGTTGTGACTTCAAGTTTGCAAAAGTTATGTCCAGAAAGACCCATTTCAAACTCTGCAGGTTTAAAACAAAAGAAAAAAAAAATCCAGTTTCTGTTATTGACCCAATATATCTTTGTAGTCTTTATAGGACGGTTCTACCAAAACAAAAGCCTTGTAAAGAAGGTTAAAAGAAAAAATGTTTGCTGTAGTTGCTTTCCAGACATCATCTCACTGACCTCTGACTTCCTCTCACTACTTATCTAAGATGTTAAATCAAAGTTTTCTGCCTCCCCTTCCTACTGAAAACCTTCTTAAAGACTCTGCATTCTTGCATTAAAACCCAGCCAACGTCCCAGAAGACACAGCCGACTGACCCGACTTCTCTTTATCATTTTCCTCTGTAGGATAAAGTGTATTCTATTAATAGTGGTCTAGAAACTTGGCTTATAGCCATGCATTTGGCCTGGTTTCGATGCCGCACTGCACAAATCTGTTGGAAAAAAGAAAGTGTCTCACAAAAACTATACTGCTCGCCTCATACACAGCCACTGTTTTTTTTTTTTTTTTTATGGTAAAAATGGAGGGACACTAACGCATGCATGGCTGCTTTAATACGACTGTACAGAACTTAACAAGAGCCAACGTGGAATACAGTCCTAAGCAACTAAAAAAAGAAAATGATCCTACACTGTTGTTGTTGAAACCAGGCAAGACTCAAGACGGTGCTGTCGGAAAGGATCAGAGTGATAACACGCACACACGCACACACACACTTTAAACAGCGTGGGAGCACTCTGATACACTGGAGAGCAGCAGGAGGTAAAGACTAAAAGACAGCCAATGGGAACGGCGAATAAGTGGTCAGCCTACAGCAGCCAGCCAGTCAGAAAGGGAGCTCCGGCCCTGAGGGGGCGGAGCATGTCGGTGCCTCCTTCCTTGTTTCGTGTTTTTGGCTGGATCTGGGAGCCACATTCCTGCCGTTCCCCCTCTTCCACTCCTGGGCTGGTGGCTGGGTTCAATGGGTGAAGCAGGAACTGTGGGAAACTAGGAGGCAGGGTGATGATGGTGGGGGCATGGAGAGGGGCAGCTGTGGCATGAACATGCATGTATGAAATACACAGGAAAAAGCAGCCAAATAGAAATAATGCCAAAGAGGAAAAATAAAATCAGAAGGCAGATGGACTTCTTTCAGGAAAAGGATTTCTGTTCAATAGCTCTCAGTTTGGGGATATTCTAATAAAATTCTACATTCTGAAGCGCACACAGCTGAGGCTTGCTAATTAGTGTAGCTAAAAAAAAATCCTTCTTTTGTAAATAATCAAAATCTGCTTTCAACAGTCTTAAATATCTCAACTTAGACCTAAGAAACACTTTGGTTACAGTCCTCAAAACAACAGCTGTAAAGCCAAAAGAGCTAATTACAGTGATGATAAAGTTATTCATCCATGGAGATATTTTGAAAATGTTGGAAAAGTGTCAAATATGCCTTTCTTTACCAATGTCCAGAATCATTATTTCCAAAAGGTTTACCTGCCTTCCCAGTTTCCTGTCAACAAAACCTGATTCAACATGAAAAGGACAAAATGTTCTAGCTTAAGAAATATTCAAGTGATAATTACTGGTGCAGAGAAATGTATTAATATATACTCACTGGCCACTTTATTAGGTACTCCAGTCCAATTGCTTGTTAATACAAAGAGTAATTTAGCCAATCAAATAGCAAAAACCCAATGCATTTAGGCATCTGGAGACAGTAAACATCACTTCAACCTCCAACAATGGGTGAAAGGAATTTACACTGCATTCACACCAGCCCTGTTACGTTAATTTTAATCAAACTCTCCTTCATTTGCAGTGAAAGCAAAAGCAGGGTTAGGACCAAAGACCACTCCTAAAGCAGGAAGTACACTACAAAACAGGGCAACCTGGGTAAATACAACAAACATAAACCCATGTGTTAAGCGCTAGCAGGAGAAATTACTTGTGGACTTTTCCCAAAGACAAAAACAAAATGCTACAACCGGTAAAATCTGATGCTACTCCATTTTTGTTAGCATTTCATGAAGAAGAAAGAGTTTTCTTCAGAGGTTTGCGTATTGCTTCCTTCAGTGGTTCTTGGTGTGGCGCAGCGCCGCCAAAGCCAAGGGGGTAAACAAGTTGCTCAAAGGGTTTGCTTGTTTGACACAATACAGTGTGAAAGCAAACCATACAAGCTGAAAATTTAACAAATCTTGCACATTTCTTCCCTAATCAAACAGAGAGTACCGGACTATCATGGGCTTTTGGATTTGCCGTGGCCCAGACTGGTCTATCAAGAGTATTTCAAAAACTGCTAATAGGCTGGGATTTTTACGCACGGCATTACCATCTCTCAGCTATACTGAGAAAAAAACTTCAAGCGTGCAAAAATGTTGGCACTAGTTTAAGATGACATAAAGACAGCAGTGCCTTAAATAAGTACTTATTATAATATGCAGAATATCATCTCTAAATGCATGTCGGACCTGAAAGCAGATGGGTTACACCTACATAAAGACCACAGTGAGTGCTGCTCCTGTCAAAACAGGAAAATGAAATTGCACACAGGCTCTCCAAAACTGAACAGCAACAGAAGACATGTTTCCTGTACTGATGAGTCTGAATTGTAGCTTTGAGTTCCAGAAGGTTGGGTCCGAATTGGGAGTAAACTTTGGAGCTATGGACCAATTCTGCCTTCTAATAATAGTTCAAACTGGTGGCAGTGGAGTAATGGTCAGGTGTTATTTTCTTTGCATACTGTACATCCCTCAGCTACTTACCTGAGTATTGCTCCTGTCCCTGTTCATCCCTTTAAGACCAGTGTACGCATCTTCTGATGCATGAAGTTCAAATACTCACAACCTTGATGGGTAAACATAAAAATGATCTCATTCTACTCCAATAGCTTCCATAGATCTGATCTCACTCCTTTGGTGTTGGAACAAGACAATCCTATCACAGACTTGCAGATGACCTATCTGCAGCATCTCTGATGCTATTGTGTTAAAGTTGCAGTATTACGTATTTTCCATATAAAAATTTGACTTGAAACTGGGACTCTGTCTCTTTAAAAACTCCTACTCTTTCTGAAACTCCACCTCCAGAAACAACAACATAGCTCCTCTATTAACCCTTTCACAACATTTTTACCAGCATTGCACTGAGAAGTGGCTCATATGTAATCAGGTCATCAGATGTGAAGTTCCGCCAGATGTTTGCTAATTGCTCCTGGCTAGTCTGAAGGAGCTGAGTGGGGGAGTCGGAGGGGAGGGTGGCTCTGTGAGGCAGACGTTTGGAAACTGCAACTCTGAGGAGAAGCTGCACTGCGAAGTCAGCGCTCTGATCACCCAGACGTTTAGCACAACTGAATGGTTGCCACAGGAGATTCAAAGATTTCTCAAACATGCATAAAAGAATCAAGGCAACCTCCCACCACCAGGTACGTTTTGATGAAGAAATAACGTCATAAAATGATGTAAAGCTCAAAAAAGTTGATTAAGGCAGTTCTGAAGGCAAAAGGAGGTCCAACCGGCCAGCTATTCTCAACAACATGAAATAGAGCATAGGAAATGTTTACTTTGGCAGACATGGAACTGAGAAAAAAGCACTAGAAGAGAATGTGGAAAAAAAGAAGATCGGAAGGTTTTGGTTTAAGCATTGAAGGTAGACAGCTCCATTCTTCACACTGTCCATGTTTTAACAAGGTTGTTCTCACATTACAGTGTCTACTTGGACTTTCAGTTTGTGTTATTCAGTTTGTTTATTCTTGTGTGTAAAAATTAATTTTATTTGCTGAGGAATGGAAACAAATTAAGTTCCAAGTTCCAAAAAAAAAAAAAATCCTTGTAAAATTTAGAATTTTATTGCAGTTTACTTTCAAACATTTAAGTGGATTAGGGTTACAAACCCACGACTGCTGGCATAAAGTGTCCTTTTCTTTTTAAGTGCTTAAAGGGATTGGTTCATCACTAGTTCTTCCTAATCTCAACTAGAAATACAATTTGTACCTTTGAACATGAAGTCCGAGTAACAGCCCGGCTTCTAATTCTCCCTTTGGATCTCCTTCACCCATTCAAACCCTTGTTCTGTCATTCAGGAGTGAATTGAGAAGCAGGCTTGATTTGTCCCTTTCTCAATTTTAGGAGGGTGTGTGGGGAAATTTCTTGCTTCTGAGTGGAACCCAGGAAGGCAATAAAGTTGCAGCAAAGAACACTTTGCTCTCAATCTCTTATGATGGGAAACAAATCAACCGATTCTGTGGTGTAAGCTACAGGGCTCTAGATTTCACCTAAGATGCCCTTGCTATTAAATACACCTTATTCCTTTCCTAAATGCATTCATTTATAGCATTGAAATTTTCTCCAAACTTGGACAAAACCTCTCTTTATCCACACTCTGAATCAACTTTGCAAAGGATTTTTGTACCTGTCCCTCAACTGAACCTTAAAATTCCTTAAATACAATAACATCCTGGCTGTTGTAAGCCTCAGTGCAGACTGGTGCATAATAAAGGTTTGGTTCCAGTGAGAGCGCAGACGTCAACAGTCAAAGTCAATTTCACTGAATGAATTAAAATGAAATCCAAAAAGCACAGGGACAGAGGAGGGAAAGATTTTTAATTTTACTTCAGGATGAATAAAGGGAGGAAGAGGAGAAGGAAGCTGGAAAGGGGTGGATGATTGAAGAGGAACATGATGGCGAAGTGAGGTACTTCTCGAACAGATTAGTTTTCAACCTCCAACACTCAGAGGAGAGCAGCAGTTCTGCTCCAACAAGAGTGGGAAGGTCGTTTCAGGTTTGAGGAGTACTGATGAAGGTGCAGACTGATGGAGTTTCGGCCAGACCTTCACCGGCCAATGCAGTTTGTTGCTTTTGCCTATGTTTCACATTTCATTTTCCAAACAATTTTAAGAATTTGTTTTCACAGCATGAGCAAGCAGCCTCTGCGGTCTCTGCTGCAGAGATCTTTGCGTGTCAAAACATTCATGCCTTTCGACCCAGTTGGCACCGACTTCTCAGCTGATTCTCATTACAAAATTATTAATAATCTACAATATGTCAAAAACAAAACTTTGTGTCTCAGTTTTTGTAAGAGTAAGTGCTCTCTTTTCTGCCCCTGGCCAAAACACAGCAAGTCAATACTGTGCAACAAAACTTGATTAAAATATTATTTTTATGTGTCTCTTATTAGCTGAGTTACAAACTGGCATACAATTTCTATTAAATTGCCACATGCTGATTCTAGTTTAACATAACAGCTCCTTTCCTCCCCCAAATCAATTACAATAACATAGCATCATTTTATCCTTTTAACTTGCATCAGGTTAGAAAGTTTTTTCTTAATGTTTTGGAAATGTGAAAATATGATAATACTAAAACAAACAGGAAAATGAGCAACAGACTAAATATCTCAATCTATATTCTGTTTTATTCTCAAAGTATAAGTTATTTAATTTGTAAGCAATCAAAATCAGCAAATCTTTGATAAGTTCCACTCAGTGAATTGAATAAACTTTTTTTGCTCTTTGTATTTAACCCATCAAAATAGATGACAAACATGGGAAATCATTACTATGTAAAACAGTCAGATTTGAAGTGAGTAATTTGCTCTTTATATTGCAGTGCTTTTAAAAAACTTTAAATATGTCACACTAATAGATTTTCATCTGTTCCTTATTTAGACAGTTTCTCTCTTACATGTATTCATTTGATTAGTTAAAATGCGAAGGTTTTACAGAAAGAAATGGTTTCAAAAGTTCTTAGTCCAGCATCTAATGGTCAATTTTCAAAGAACTCATTTTAAAAACTGTACAAGGCCAGTTACCATCCAAAGACAATATACAACCTTAATTGAGAACAACTTCAAGGTTTCAATATTCATCTAATTATTCTAAAAATCCAAAGTCTGGTTTTGATTATGCTCATCAGAAAATGTAGAATAAACATTCATGAGCGCAGCTTAAGTAAAATTAAAGCTTAATTCAAAGTGTACTCAGTAATTTGGTTGTTGATGCAAATTAAAAACTTTTTTTTCAGCAGAAAGTCAGCTTATGCCCCAGCCACAGTGACTCAGTTTGAATGCATCTGGGTGATCTCTGCTCCCTGCAGTAATACTCATTTTGGCAAGAAACCAGCATAAAAGCCTGGATGTTCCTAAAAACAAATTTAAATTCAATTAATTTGCCTAGTAAAAGAGCAAGGAGTGCCTGACTAATTTGGAAAGCCCATCGCCTCCGGCGGCTGGTGAAGAAACACAGAAGTTCCTATCCTGTCATGGAGATGAGTCAGGCAGAGAAATGGCAGAATGGTGCAAGCCCTGAGCCGCCTAAGCCTATAAATAGTCTCTGTGGCTTACGCCTTGTCTACACTTCACCAAAACTTGGAATTTTCAACCACAATAAAAAGTGAAGGAGGAAACATATGAGCTTAAGTATGCTTGCTTATTGCACAAGTTTCTAATTCCCTTTGTCTGAATGCTGTCTGGAGCCACATACTGTAGGTAGGACAGGAGTAAAAATATTTAGTAATATTACCAGGGAAATTTCCAAGTGTTGCTCCATGTGTAAAAAGACTGATACATCACTACCATTATTAACCTTAAAAATATTTTTTAGAGCATAAAATGGAAACTAAAATACCATACCAGTTCTCATTATTATACACTCACGACAGGGTTTCCCCAGTATATTAAAGGCTTGGCGGTCCGCCATGCTTTACGAGTCCCACCGCCAGGCTAAGCCTTTCTTGTTTATGTTTTTAGGAAAATAATAATAAATAAATAAATTATTTTTTTTTAAGCCGGATTGCAGGCGTCTCTGTTGCTCTGAGCGTTTCACTGGCGGACCAGATTTATTCCTAAAAGATATGTTTATAGAAGATAGGTTTATAGTTTATGCATTTCAAGCCGGACCAATCGTTGCCTCACGTGCTGAAGCAGCTGAATGTCTTAAGTTTACCTCAGCGCGGATCCCGCGCCTCCTTTCACTCAAACTGGGCACAGGATGACCTGTATAGACATTTACATCAACACCCTGTGAGGAATTATGTTTCTTTCCAGAGTTTTTGATCAAGGTAGGAGTTTAAACCCCACCGCGTTAGCTCTGGTTGCACAGCGGTGAGAATGATTTATATTTGTGGACAAAGAATTTTGTGCGGCTTTTCCATCTCAACATGCTGTCCAGCGCCCGACCCTGTCTGCGCTGATAAAGTTTATGTATGTGGTCCAGGTTGGTCGGAGCGGTAGTGGTTAAAGAACCAGTGCTAACCTCATCATGGAGGTTCAGCCCGGTGAGGAGCTTTCGTGCTCGCCTTGTAGACATGCATCCCGTTGGTTTTATATTATTTTATTATTATTATTATTTTTCCAGTTACGAAGCATCAAACCATATCAAATGCTTTGCCCACTTAGTCAGACAGAGTTAATGTGCACGGCTGCGCAGAGATCTGAGAAACTCATCCCATAAACTGGACCAACCAAAATAGTTTCCGTGTCCCCTTGTTAAAAACTCAGACACAAAATGGAAGAGCTACTAAAGCCACATTAGCATTAAATTAAATTTCCTGTTTATTGCGAATATCTGCGCAGTGCAGCGGATTTAACTCATGCAGGGTCAATCCAAGGCTACATGAGGTCTTGAGCAGAATTTGACTTATGGGCCCCTATTGCTACTAAAAACATCAGCATCTCTTAACAGTTACTGTGTTAGATTTGGTGAAATCTAGGAGAAGGAGAGTAGTTTAATTGACCAACCTAAAAAGCAATAAGTTATAATTGCAGTTTAATAATTTGTATTTGTGGGCAAACAGACCTCAAACTCAAAGATTAAACTCACAGCATCAGATTGTTGCTATGGTAACAAAACAATCTAACTATGAATATTGTTCTTTGAACTTTTACAAAGTAAACTTGCCAGCTCCTTAAAATCTTACATATAAATGTTAAACAATTTAAAATCTTTTAATTTATGTATGCTGAAACCATTAAATCAAATTTAGCAGCATTGATCATCTCAATAAACAAATGTTGCATTTATGTATCTGTGGTCTGTGTTAAAATACTAGCATTAATGGACCCCTGAAGCCCTGGGGGCCTTATGGAGCTGCTGACTTAATTTGGATTAAACAAAAGTGCAAATAATTAATATTCATTTTAATTGTGTTTTTAGATTTGTTGTTTTTAAGACTAGTTGCGGTTTTAAATATCATTTCACTGGCGATGTCTTCCCGTAACATATAATTACCCAGTAATATTTTTACTTTTCCTATCTACTTAACATCTTTTAATACAAAAACACGATGGACCACCGGTGGACCGCCTCGGCGCCCCGACCACCGGGCTTAGCAAGTTTTAGTTTTAGCAAAATAATAGATTTTCCG
The DNA here is from genome assembly GCA_903067065.1 of Brachyrhaphis terrabensis. Taxonomy (NCBI): domain Eukaryota; kingdom Metazoa; phylum Chordata; class Actinopteri; order Cyprinodontiformes; family Poeciliidae; genus Brachyrhaphis; species Brachyrhaphis terrabensis. The sequence continues at coordinate 9,358 of CAEGAG010266810.1, read as the reverse complement.
ACTAAAGGCCTTTGCAAAACTTGCCAACATGCCAAGAAGAGAACTCAGCCATTTGATTCAGCCGTTTGGTAGTCGGGATGCAACCAAAAGTTGCAGGATAGCGGCTACTGAGACCAAAGAAACGCAAACTTTAGAAAACACAGTCCTACCACAGGAACCTCTCTAAGAATGAGACTCAGCCCTATGAAAACTATTTTGACCAAAGGTTTACATGAGATGACAACTTTTCTACACATTACAGATTTCCCTGAGATGACTTTCCAGTTCTTTTGGGAATGATCAAAGCTTTAGCTGAAAAAAAACAAGGTCTCTGTGTGTATTCCTTTGTGAATAAAAATACTAATGTTATGTCAAAGAGATTTTGGAAACACTGCTAACATTTGCAAGCCCAACAGAAGTTGAAAGTATTAATGGATAAAGCGGAGACTACAATTATCAGGAAGGCTAAACAGAGTCCAGCTTTTCTGTCCAGTTTTCTCTCGCTCTCCCACAGCCTGAATGCTAAATGAATCAGTGCTGTTAATCCTTTCCAGAAGGTGACATTTCTTCTCTGATGGTCCATCGCAACCCAAGCTGAACCTTAGATTCCTAACTTTGGGAAGTGACTCTAAACGTTTGCGTAGGGAAGGGTTCAGTCAGTTATGTAATGCATCATTAGCTGCTAGTTTTGTGTTTCTACAAGCATGGTCCACTCATGGAGACAATAGGTCCAGGAGGACCTACATATTCCTTTCCCAAGCAACATCTTCAAGGAATCCAAAGGTATTCCCAAGCCAGACACGAGATATATTCCCTCCGGCAAAGGGTCTTCCCTGGGGTCTCCTCAAGCCTGTAAGACCTTTAAGGGGAGGAACTCATGAGCATTCTGATCAGATGCCTCAACTGAATCCTTTCAATGTGGAGAAGCCGAGCCTCTACTACACATGATGGAACTCTTCACCCAGTCTCTACTGCTGAATCACCATAAGGAGGAAGCTCATTTCAGCTTGTATCCTGGATCTTGTTCTTTCAATCATGATCTATATCTCATGATCATAGTTAAGTGCCGGAACGTAGACAGACCAGTTAATCCAGAGCTTTGATTTTTGGCTCAGCTTTTTCTTCACCGCACCACACCAGGAAAGCACCTGCAATACTGCGGACGAAGCCCAGCAGGTCCTTTGGTTAGAGACTGTTTTCTTTGCAGGAGAAAAACAAATTGATATATGGAAAATACTTTACAGAGTGCAGGTACTGAGATTCAGTGAGAGCCAATGAACAAAAACAATAAAGAGAACCAATGCCAAACCTATATTCAACTCAATGCTCTGTAAATTAATTGATTGCAAGGCAAGTAAGGTAGTCTACTTCCTTGGCTCCATTAAAAAAGTAGTTCAAGAGCATGTTTAATAGAAAAACCACCCAGGCTTGCACTTGCTTTAAAGAGCAGTCACTTCAACTCCCTGGTGAAAGTGACAGTGAGCTGCTCTGAACTACAGTCAGAAACCTGTTTTCTGGAGGAGCCTCATATACACACACTGAAAGTGAGCAAACTCACTGTAAAATACTACTGCGGCTGTTCGGTGGCAAGCAGCAGGAGTTGGGCTCTTTGCAAAAAACTCAAGAGTCTGTCTGTTCGGATTTCTGTAACAGTGGTTCCGCACATGGAGAAAGAGGTCACTATGACAAATACCTGCACTACTCTGCCCTGCATACTGCGCATCTCAACAGGGTGGGAGCTGAAAGGAAAAAAAAAAAAAAGAAAATACTCAATCCTGCTGATTTCAAATATGGCTTTACAGGGAGGCAAAAACTTAGCACCAGTTCATGTATAATTTACTTCATATTTGGGGATTTTGGTTTGACAGCTATATTCAGAGCTAGAAAAATTCAGAAAGGGAGTAAAGTGGTGTGGTTGTCTTCAGAAAAGAAAAGCAGCTCTCAGAGAAGATGTAAACATCATTCATATGTGATTTAAAAACGCCTCACGTTTGAGCCACTTTTATTCAAACAGTATGGTCAAAAAGAAGAGGAGCCGTTTGTCCATTTCTCTTTTTCCAAGATTATATAGAGAACTGTATAATCTTGAGAAGACTGGCTGAACAGTTTCAGAATGTGTCCAGCATAAAATAATTTTCTCGCCTTTTTTAAAACCACACATAAAAAAAGTGAAATATAGCACTGGCCTTGGTGGAGAATGTGCTCTTTAGGTGCTCTTATTCATCGGTTTAATTGGTTGAGATATTTGCAGCAATGTGAATCTTTCACAAACCAGAAAGGAAAAGTAGTAAAAAAAAAAAGTAAAGTCCAAGTGAAGGAAAGTAAAGAAGTAAAGTAAGGAAACAAAAGCGTAGGTTAGTATAAAGGTATACAAACTGATCAAAGAATTCTATTAAAATACAAGTAACCAAAGAGATTTAGGGTTTGGGTTTTTTTACCAGTTTGAAAGAAATCAAATCCTAATCACAAGCTGTACAGTACATACTTTATTATACTGATTTGAGATCCACCGTAACAAATTCTTCCAATAATCCAAAAATATGTAGGACAGCTTGGATTTTATAGTACACCAATCAGGAACAAAAGCCAGTACCGATTCACAGTCTTCTCTTAAATGCAATCAAATAGACTTGAAACTTTATCTGAGTTTTTATTTAATTTTATGGACTATAACAAATTGATTCAATAATGATCAATTATCATAAGGTAAAAAAAAATGTACCTCATGTTCCTCTTGATGGAGTAAGCTTCTCTTACAGAAGAGTTTCGGTATTAGTTGTTTAGTTTGGCTCATGCATCAGACCAATGCAGTTTGGTTTTAAACTGCTGCACAGTCTGTTCACATTTTAAATACACACCCATAAAGTGACATCAAAACAAAACAGCATGATCCCAGAGCTACAATAAAATCAAACCCCGCAAAAAGTGAAACTTATTCCTACTTCCACCATTATATTAAAATATAAAACAATATACTGTTCTGCTTTGCTATGACAAAACTTTGCTTATTTCAAGTATATAGAAATATATGGAATGACATTTTTTTATCCTTTTAAGGTAAATGTCTAGTTGAATCCTGACATTCATCTGGAGCTCCATGAAGTTATCAGAATCCCTTCAGCAGAGCAGCTAAAAAGACTAATAAACCAAACACCAATTGGAAAAAGGAGAATGTCAGCGATGTGGTTCTGAACCCGCTGAAGGCCTGCAGTAATCAGCTGGGGTATCATCCAAAAGCTCCGTACTTTCCTCAAAGGAACTCGAGCTGTGAAAACCAACGGTTAACGGGGATCTCAAATGATTCTAATTTCTGGCACATCTGAGCTCGACCTCTTGGCCTCTGACAGAAAACCCGCCGTTATTCACACACAATGTTCCTTTCCTTGTAGTCTAACTCAATGCAGTAATAATAGGTTATTAACATCTATTAGCATTCAGAGATGGAATATATCTCGGCATTCCTCCTTTACTTTCTCATTGTTATAAGAAGTCTTTGAGTTTACACTTCCATTGACTACTTCTTTTCTCGTTTTCATTCACTCAGACCAGCAGCTTTGTGACAGCACAGTCACATTTAATCCATTTCTTTTGCTAGATCGTCCTTATCAGGCATCCTTCCTTTTAGGCTGCTTCAGATGAAACTGATCGGGTTCTGGGATTGATTGGAGCATCGGTTTTCGCCCCAGGTTCAATTCCCCTGATATCCTTTTTAGACTTCTCTTCTAAAAATGTGAAAGGGACAGTTTTGTGAAGAAGAGTAACATTCTCTCCACTTGGATGTGAAACAGATTCGTTCATTCGAGCTGAATAAGCCTCCATTGGGGGGTATCACATTCAGCACGTTTGGTGTGATGGTTGCCTCAGCAGCACAAGGGTTTTGTTGATGCGTTAAGGATTGCAAAAGGATTAGCTATTTAACAGAATATTTTCAAGCCAAGGTGCTAGCTATTATTTAAAATTGCAAAGTATACAGTATTACATAGTGGAGTGGATGATGTTTTTCTCACAGACATGCACTGATTAGGTTCTTCCTGGCCGATGAAAGATTTACAATTTTCTTTCAGAATTGGCCTGCTGATTTACAGTTTTTAATTCTAACAGCTGTATTTGAAAAGAAAAAAGCTCCAGCCACCAATTTAATAAAGATCATTTTGATCAATCATTTTGACATCAACAGAAATTACAAGATCACCACCCATCATGCAATAAAGCAAATTTTTATCAACCACAACTCCAAAAAGTGCATCAGAGTATGACAATTTGGTTTAAGTGTTTATAGAGTGAAAATTGTGAGAGGTTTTAGAGGAATAAATAAATTGAGATTTTTCAGCATTTCACCTGCTGACCATTATTTAAAGACAGATCATGGGAAAACAGATTCCAATATTTGCCAGATTGATTGGTGCATTTCAGCAGAGACAATTCTTAGTCAAACATGTGTTAAACAGACGTAGTCAGGATCAGTTCCTGGTAAAATAAACCGTTTGTACTTGTGGGTACAAAGGGTTTACTCTGTACCCACAAAGTAAACCATTTATGGGGTAAGGGACCACCATCAGCGGCGAATAGCTAAAATCCATGAATATTTGAGACCTTCTCAAAATATGCCTTTAACTGCCTATTTCAATAGTTCAAACACCAAATATATGTTCATATACAATAGTACACATTAAAAACTCAGGTTGGCACTATAGCAGAAATTACTATTGAGATAAGCCTTCCTCGTCTCTGCTTTTGAAGGGTAAAGTCAATCAGTGTCAATGAAAAAAATGGCGTCCTGGATTGGCTGCTTTACAGCACATGGTCAGCATGTGTCAAACAGAACTCTGTTCAAGAACTTCAGCTTCCCAAGATGTATTTATCGTGAAATATTTTAGAAATGCTCGACAAAAAGATTTTCTAGTAGACATTTTTCCATGAAAAATTAGGAGCTACATTCCACAAAAAAAAAAATTGCGACCAGGTGAATCCACAAATAAAAAACTGCGAGTGGCAAAACTGTTACAAAGTTTATTAAAAGTCTTATATTTTGGATGTCATACAAAGAGCTGGCATAGCCTGAGTTCTCTCACACCGAACTTTGTAACTATAGTTACATTGACAAAGTGCAAAACTATGACCAGCATTGTCGGTTAACCAAACAATGGCACTCTTGACAGAGCTTATGGTTGGCATAAGGTCTCTGTGCCTTTTTTCAATGTTTTTGTGTATTTTTAGCTTTATAATACATTCTTCTTAAACACTAAATGAACTGGTTGTGGAAAAAAAGAACAATATGACAGAGCCACAAAAATAGGCGTTAGCCAAGTTCAGCTTAGGGCAAAGACCAACCACAGCACTACTTTTTCTGCCGACGTCACTCCATGTCGTGTTAACATGACAGGTTGGCGGTATATCTCTAAGCTAAAGTGGAGGGTTGCTGATTTGGTGTTAAAAGATGTGATAGATTCTACTTTGTATACTCAAATAATCCATTAAAAATGCCACAGCACAATATTTTGGCATATTTTCAGAAAATAACAGAACCAGCTAACACACAAAGGGGGTTTGGTGTCTGCTGGAAAACTTAATTGTATATATATATATAATCCCCTACCCTATCTGGACCCTATTTGGACCTTTCAATTATCTCCTCAACAAATAATAAACAAGAAGTCATAAAACTTTAATAAAAAGGCCCTTTAGTTTTAGAATGAAACATGTTCAACAACCAAGTAAAAAAATTATGGCTGCTTTCTATTATGCATTTATAATTATCCAACCAGTGTGCAATTTGAATTTTTATTTTTTGTAAAGAAGCAATCAAGGGATTTTTTTTGTCTGATGGAGAATGCTGAAAGCAGTTAATCTCTTCACGCTCACTGGCCCAAATGCAGGCGAAGGGAAAACTCCTCTGCAAGGTTTTAAATGGCATTGGCCTGTTTTTAAATCACCTTTTGAAAGCACCCAGCCACACAATTCAGAAAGGATGGTGACCATTGTAAAATGCAGTTCCTAACTTCTGAGCACCATATTCATTTTCAGCTTTTTTTGTCTGGTATGAAGCAACTTTTTTTTTTTTTTTAAATCACCATGTGCTACACACCACATCCACTACAAAAGACTAATTACCAAAAATGTTTCGATGCTTAAAGTACTCTTTTCCAAGGTTAGAGAAGTTATAAATGCAATTTGGCATTCTTCTGACCACTACTTTCTACGTATGAAAGAGTAACCTTAATTCTACCTTTTCAAGGTTGCCTACAACACCCTGACAGGTCAACCATGTTTTTCCTCTGCTGGGTTTGTTGGTAACAAATCAGGTGGGAAACGCTCTCAAGCTTTAAGTCACAGCTGCGAATTTTCTCTGCGAAGTAGTTGCTATGTATTCAGAGATTTTCTGCTCCTCCAGCGGAACCAAGGGCCTGCTTCATTCCTCCACCTGAATCAGACTGTAACTACGTTGTGATTCATAGAAACGTCGCCTGAATAGAAACTTCCCCAGCCCTGACACAGAGCTGTTTTGTTTTTCTCCAGGCTGCAGCCAAGAAACAATTTTCCATTTGCACTGAGCCTGCGTGAGCAAAGGATGGGAGTCTAAAAGGCCAGAAGATTCCTGTGATTCCTAAACGTGGAGAGCAGCAGGTTGGAATGACGTGGTTAATTCAATCTTTCCAAAATGAAAATAGAAACCAACTTAAATTATCTCCTCGCGGTTGAGTCCTTCTGCCAAACAGTCATGCTCCTGTTTACATTCGTTCTCCCCCCACACCCCCTTCTGCTCATGAGATAATGAGTTGAATTGTGTCCAGAAAAATTTTTGATCTTTGAACTGCATAAAGTTTTATCACTTTGGAACTTTATCCTGGTGGACATTTGTGTAAAATGCAACATACAAATTCTTGAGCTGTGGCCAAAATTCCGTTCTGCAAGGTCAGAGTGATCCTGAACTTTGACCACCAAATTTTAATCAGTTCATCCCTGAGTCCAAATCAATATCTGTGCCAAATATGAAGAAATTCCCTCCGGATGTTCCATGTTGATTGTGTTACGAATAACATCTGAAGCTGGCAGACAGTAAATTATTTAAAAAAAAAAAAAAAACTCGCAAGCATTATGCTTACATTTATTTTTCTAGGCTACATTTTTTGTGGAATAAATATAGAGAGCAGAATTACCTTTTTGACCGTTTACTAACCAATGTCAACAAACATCCTCACTTTGAGTTATACGACAAACTTTCCTGATGTTTTTCAGATGCCCTGGGATATAGTTTAACCTTTCAAAAACTATATATTTACTTAAGGGATGATATAAGACTAAGATCATTTTGCAATAATAGCTGCAACTTTAGACACCAAAAGTGAAGTAGATTGTGCTCAGCAGTTACCAAATTCAGGGGATAATATTTCAGTTTTTTGCAGAATCACATACACTCAAGTATAGAGTTCAAAGAGAGGGTTGAGGTAGTTGAAGAACTCCTGTAAAAGGAGCAAACAATTAATTATCTAATTTTCAAACAATCAGCTCTGAGTGGTTATCAGAAATTTTGATACCAATCATCAAAATTGAAAATGTCCACTATTTTTTAGATCAACATACAGCATCTTCTTTAGTTGAAAATAACACAGAGGTTAGGAAAATAATGCCACAATGTTTTATTTAAAACTACTACCTCCACAAAAAACATGCACATTTACAAATAAATATACACATTTTGTCTATGTTTGTTATAATTGATTGTCACAATAGTTTAATTTCATTCAGACTTGGGAGTGAGTTTGAATGAGTCACTGTCCTTAAAAGGAAAATCACAATTGGGATGTCAAACTTCTAAGAAATTCGGAAATCAGTATTCACAGTAAAAAAAACTTCCATTCATCCATCTTCTGTACCTGCTTCCCCTAGCACTCTAAGATCAAATGTTGTTCTGCATTTGATCATTTCCCAAAATCTAATTTAGCCACTTGAAAACATTTCCCAGCAATTCACTAAAGCTGCACAATATATCAAATCAAAACTGTCATACAGTCGCAGTTCCAAGGACGTCCTGGATGCAATATTTAGCAGGACATTGTATTTCAACCATACTTGGGCATGCTTTGCGTATTCTGTGGGTCACACACACACTGTCCTCAGACTAGTTGAATGCACCAACTGCCTACATTTCTCGTGACCAAAAAATACTTTGTTTCCCACAATCCGAATTGATACTAGCAAGTTTGATAAGCTAGTAGGGCACCTAGCCCCGTTTCTTCTCCACCAAGGCAGTCATTGTACACATATCGGTGCAGCACAAAGTCTGGAAGATGCACGTCTTACAAAGTAGTTGCACCAAGTATTAAACTTATCAGTTCAGTGTGGTATTAAAAGCAGTTTGATGTTAATACTGTTTCATATCAAGCTACTGACTGTGAAACAGAGAATGCATACTTAAAAATTTAAGTATGTCCAGTGGACATCTGCACTGAAGATGTGTGAACTTCTGTGGACTGAAGCACACCCAAGTCTGTGGGGGCCTTAGCATTCTGCAAGTCAATAATATACACTCACCTCGCATTCAGTGCAAGATAATCACCAATCACTTGGCAATAACTCAGTACATTTTGACATCTAGACATGGGAAAGACACTCAGTGAAGTCCAAACATCTGAATGCTGCGTAGTGCCATGAGCTTCCAGAAACTTCTGATCGACAAATCCTCACTTTGAATTGGGGTCGACTCAAAAAAAGGTTAGTGAATGGCAGCTGTGTGTATAACATGCTTTGGAGGAAAGGAATACCATCTCTAAAACAGCCATATCTTAGTTGCCAGGATCAGAATTAGGGATAAACAGCATGATGCCACCGAGCCGTTAGGGCTGGTTCCAACAGTACACACACTGTACACCACTGTGCTTGGTGGTGTACAGTGAACCCTCACTATATCGCGGTTCACCTTTCGCGGTCTCGCGGATTTGCATCGTGCATTGTGTTCTGCATTCTGATTGGCTAAACAGTCTCTCCGCTTCTTCTCTACTTGTGTGTCAATAACGTTGCGGTTTAATATGTACACGTACGTAAAACAGCTTGCCAAATTTAAGTTTGCAAACATAATCGATGGTGGCATGTCGGTTTATAAGAATCTTTTTTGTCCAGAAGAAAAAAGAGCGACAACTACCGATAACTATGTCCTTCTCTCGAAAAAACACACTTGCACCGCGGGCTTTAGGAGAAAAACCGCTACAGAGCGGAGTCAGGATGCAGCGGCTCAGTCAGAAGAGCAGTGAAGTACACCTGAGTCACTATTTGTCCTGCTGTACTTTGTATTTTTTTTCATAATCATTTTTCATTTTCTCCCGTTCTAATCCAATGACTCGGGTCGCGGTGGGGCGGTGCTGATCTCCGCAATTTGAAGCCT
>CAEGAG010266765.1:0-11932 GCA_903067065.1 Brachyrhaphis terrabensis | reverse complement strand
ATGGCCATATGAAGTCCTGCTTCTGGAGTTTAAAGATCCAATAAAACAAAGTTTACCATCCACGTTGGTTTGTCTTTTTCTAGAGAAATGTTAATTTTTTTCAAGGTTTGCTCTTATTTAGCCAACAGGTGAAGTGATTTATTAAAACTTGAAGGTGTGTGGATGGTCTCGTCTCTGTGTTGGCCCGGTGATGGACAAGTAGAGTGGAGACAAACTGCTTTTGAAAGAAGTGGATCTTATTTTCACGCCAGTCTGTGCTAGCTGTGCTCTTCCTGAAGAACTGTTCACTAGCAGTGATCTGGTGGACCTCTAGATGGACCCATCATGCCTCTCTGATGGCTCAGGTCGTTAGTGGGTTTTTTCTCCATTTTTCAAATGCAAAACTTATAGGACTTTTTTTTTTTTCCCCACAAGCCAGATGCACAGAACACCGTACAGTTTGACGGGTTTAGACAATAATGGAATACAGCTGACACAACAATTAGTTTTTCATTGTTTATCGACTCAAATGAAAATTTATACATTTTGAACATTTTGTATTCTGTGAAAGGTTGCTGAGCAGTTAAACTGGCTCTTTTCTGAAAATGGTCATTGTATGTAAGCGTTGTAGAATTTGACCAAACAAGGGGGACTCAAGTCTTCAAGCTTCAAGCGCAGCCCCCGCTTTGAAAAACACCGATCTATTCTGTGGTCGTGATATATTTCTGAATTTTCTTGAGATTTTTCAAGGTGGGCTGAGGTAAAGTGCATCATAATTATTATCCAGAATATTCTCATTTCTTATTGTCCAGTTAAGACTGTTATCAAAACCCCATTTTATATCCAGCCTTACAGGGAAGATAAAATATGTTTATTACAATTATCAACAGTAACACCATTCCTACATACAATGTGTTCTTAGTTGAATAAAGTTTTTAATGTAAAATAGCTATTGATCTTGGTTCTTGGAGTTCAGACACAGAGGAAAGAAAAAGTAACCAATTTCCTGAAAATGTCCCTTCAGTGGAAAAGATCCTTTAAGGTGAAGCTGCTGAGGGTCACCATTCTAATGCACTGCACCAATCTGACTTTATGATAGAAGCAACTTGATTTTTTTCTCAAAATGCATTCTACGAAGAGAGCCACAAATGCCTGGTCACATAAACCCAAACCTCAACTCTCAAGCATGTTGGTGGAAGCATCATACTGAGGGGATGCCTTTTTGTGGTGGGGTCTTGGTGACTCCAGGGGACAGGATAACAGCAACCAAACTCCAGAGTGCTAACTTGAACTATTCTGCTCATAGCAGGACACTGAAATAAAGCTGTTAAAGATATTAACTTAATGCCGTTTTGATTGTCACACACTTTAATTGTTTAATCATTTCACAATTTTGTAGTGAAGTAATACTTTTGTAATTTCTTAATAAATTTCAGCCAATCAGAATTCATGCTGTGTAGAGTGTAATATATAAGGACTGCATAGGACTAAACGTTTGATTTTCTAGGATTTATGCTCCACTTACTGTAGCAGAGACTGGAGAGAGGGAATGAAGTGATTCAGTGTGTGCTGTAGGATTCGGCCGTTAGACAGAACTATTCCAGTTTCTTTAGAGCCAGTAAGTTCTCTACTAACTTTAGCATTCAGGTGTTGTTCCCATTTTGTTTGAACCGCAGTGATGCCACTTTGAGGCACCAACGATTTAGATATTAAATAGAACTTTTCCAAATTGTGTAACTGGAGTGGAGGAAGTGGGTGACGGCAGAGCCTAGTCTACTGATAGAGGAGAAGATATTTCTTGTGACCCAGAAATACTTGTCATGTCGTCCCATAATGAATAATAATAAAGCAACTTTTTTTTATTTGTACCTCCTGGATGCTTCCTGACCTGCAGTTTGTTCACTGTCTTGCTAACTGTAAACTGCAGATAGATAGATAGAAACTTCCCTTTGAGATTTTCCCTCAGGGAAATTATAGATATTATTATAATCATGTTTTTCTGCATTTCCTTTCTCACTGTGACCTTCTGTCCACACGTCCACCATGAACTGAAGGAATCAACTCCACATACAATCTTGATATGAGCCCATATCATGTTTGTGTGCTGCACTGTGTGAATGTCTCAGATAAGCACCACTATGTTGCTATGGTGACTCATTTTCCTCCCAGAGGCTGAATCCATTCGGAATGATACTTGGTTTGCAAGCTGCTATCCAGAGCTGCCTGAGGATCAGAGTATTTTATGCTATTGATCCTTTGCAGACAGGTGTGTGTGTGAGAGGGGATTTCAGTGGTTTTATCGTGCAAGTGGTTGTGATGTATCTCATGAATGACAGTGGTTAAAAGACTGAACTGCTTGTTTCTCATAATCTGTCAGTATGATAGAACCCATTGCAGCCTAAGTGAAAGTATATTTTAGTCACCTACTCCTAAAATGCACCTTGTAAGCTCCATCCTTCAGTTGATAACAGGTTATGGAAGAATATTTATTTTGTTAAGGAGAAATTTGCACAGTTAACTGGACTGTGTATGAACCCAAAATATATTTCAGATTTTTCCTTCAAAGACATGTAAAGGTGCCCATGGAGTTATCGTCAAAGATTTCCTTACATTCCCTGTTGGGGTCAGATCACTGGAGGCAGTTAGAGGTGTTCTTTTTTATACAACATGGGCAGTTGTCCTGGACGTTGTTAGAAATGCCACAGATTAAAAAAGAAGAGAGAATTTTATCTCTTAATGCCTTGTCCTCAAGGCAGCAGTCCTCTATGCTGCTGGAGGACAAATTCACCACTTCTTTGACCAATCAGCTAATTTTTCCTTCTTTCAAATTTCCTAAGGCTTATAAGTCAGGCAAATGTTAGCAGCCATTATTATACACCCATGTCCTTGGTGGGATTGGGAGGGGTGCTGGTGCCTATCTCCAACTAACGTTCCAGGCGGGAGGCGGGGTCACCATGGACAGGACGCCAGCCCATCTCAGGGCAATACAGACAGGACAAACAACCATGCACACACACACATGTGCATGAAAACATGAATCTAACAGTCATGTTTTTGTGAGAGAACCCACACACGCACAGGGAGAACATACAGTCTGGGAATCTAACCCAAGACCTTCTTGCTGCAAGGCAACAGTGCTACCAACTGTGCAGTCCACAAATGTTAGGAATTGGGTAAAACATAAAACCTCAACTGCAAATCTGTGAAATTCTCTCAGGGGTTTTAAAGAAAATAAGAGCATTATGATTGTAATAAATTTCAAATGGACTTTGAGCTTCAAAGTCTGAATGACCTCTAAACACAACTTACTGTAAACATCACATCCTTTTTTTCCTTCTCTCTCTCTCTCTCTCTCTCTCCACAACACTCATAGTGGCATACACTATTTTTAAATATTTGAATTTTTGACAGCTTTTGTCTGCAAATCAACTATTGTTTTATTTACTATTTTAGTTTAACTGATCTTTTTTCTGATATATCAATTTTTTTCTTGCTAAGAAAATTTTTTCATTTTATAGTTTATATTGTTTAAAAAATATTAATTAGAACAATAAGTCACACCCTACAAAAAATAATCTTGAGGATAAAATAAAGTAGCTTATTATGCTTGCTGAGAATTGTCAGAGGATTTTATTTCTAAAAGTTTTAACTGAGCAACTTGTGACTAAAGTACTTCCTGGATCCTGAGTGTAGGTTGGGTTTAATTTTTTTCTCAAGTAAAAGCAGCTAATCAATAACTCAGCTATGAATATTGTCAGTAGATATAAATGTTAATCAAAGAAGAAGAATGATTCTAACAAAATATGTCTGTCATTTGGGGACTTTAATCATTTGTTTGGTGAGTTGTTATAAGTTTTACTTTGCAGATAAGTATTTGTATTCATTAAACATCCAAAAAAAAGTTGTTTTAAGCAAAGCTAGCTTTTCTATCAGTAAATTATTATTCATTGAATCTGCACAGCAAACTGCAAAAACTGACCTTTTCAGTTTATTGACAATATGTGCAATGAATGTGGAACAAAAACAAAACATACACAGTTTTTAAGATCGTTAGAACTGTGACAGAACTCCATCCTGATTAAAATCATTTGAATTTTTAAGCAGAATTCATCAGTTTGTAAGCAAAACACATTTCAAGTCATTAGTAATTTTATTTTAATTTTTATGTGCATTAAAATATCTCTCCAGCATCATTTCTTGAGATATTTTGAATCAACTCTGATCAAATCACCCAGATTATAACTACATATGTTTCCATGTCCATGTTATTCATCAAACCAAGATCAATTAAAAACAATTAAAATGTCTTATCTTGTGTTAGGCCTGTTCCAGGCTGTTTGGAAATCAAGGCCTGTGGAAAAGACAGTTTTAAAAAATTCATGAGTCTTCTTTTCAGTTTTGAAACAGTGTACTGATGCATATATATACATATATAAATATATAAGAAAATTGTCTATTTTAAATTAATCTACAGAGTAAAAATAGTTATTTTATTAGAGAATCCAAGAAGGCAGACATGTTTTTATTTACCAATCCAGGTTAAAAGGAGCAGGCCTAACAGGAGAAAATATTACAACAAAATCAGATGAAACTCTGGGACTGTGGAATTCGTTAGAATGACGCAATCACGCACTGTGACCTTCAATCCCGCTGTAAAAGAGTCTTTTTTGTTTGTTTGTTTGTTTATTTTTTCCCCACGCTTTGAACTTTTATCCATGGCGGTAATCCTCTCCGCTTCATGAGCTCAGCTTGTCTTGGAATAAGTGAGGCTGTGGGTGATGTAAAGACGTGTGGTCAGCGCTCAGCTCCTCCCGTCATGTTTGGTCCTGTCCCCGGCTTTAACTCCGCCAGGTCGGTGCATGGCTCTGCTGCCAGCAGCAATAAATGAATGTATCAATGACAAGCAATGCGCTGCTTGGGTAGCTCAACTCAGAGGTTTGACACAGGGATGTGTGTGTGTTAACGCGGATAGCCTTTTTCAAACAAGTGCGTCTACGTTGATTCAATTCAACGTCTCACTCCACCTGGAAATATAGTCCCTATGCGGCACACGCTTTACCCCAGCCAGCTCCTATACGTCGGCGCACTGATCCGATTTTGTTGCTTTCTCCTCATACTTTAATGTTACATTCAAGGAACACTCCGCCTATCGGGAGATATTAATGAAATCGTAAATTAAACAAATACAATAGGATTTGGTTAGAACTTTACTGCATTCCTCAAACTTATTAATATAGCAGTGTTGACTTTATATCTAGTAGGCAGAATAGATATAAATCTCGGGCAGTTACTATAAGGAAGTTTATTAGCATCATTAATTTTTTTGCTTCTGCTGTAAAAAAAAAAATAATAAAAAAAATACACATATATATATATATATATATAATAACAATCTGCTACGTCAATGTACACCATTTTATTTTAACAAATGGTGTACATTTGTTGTTATTGGTGTACAACAACAACAACAACAATAATAATAATAATAATAATAAATTTATAGAGATTCGGTTCGGTAAGAGATTGGTCTGAAAACTGATGAGATCTAACTAGATCCAACAACCTGAACTCATCATGTGTAAATTAAATTAGGTTCCGCCCTCTTTCCTCCCCCCATCTTTTCCCCTCAGCATTCCAGAGGGTCTCTCTCTACCCTCCCCTTCCCCTCCCCCCACCACACACACACCACACACACCACCCTCTCCTCTTCCTCCATTATTTAAGACCTTCCCTTTAACCAGAAGAGATATGAATGAATACAAATGAAATGGCAGATTAAATTCAGACAGGCTAAAACTCTCCAAGAATTCACAATGAACAATTTACTTTTTCAGTTTTCTTCAGCATAATTTAAGAATAAATAAAATTAACTATATTCTTCTACTTTCTTTGCTTGACCACAGTATAGCATAAAGTTGCTCCCTTAATAAGGAATCCTTAAAAAGCGATTTATTTCTTCAAGATTATAACAAATAGATTTGTTGATACTTTACTAGGAAAACAACAGCACTTTTTACTCACATTTGCTGATAAAATCCTTTGAATTGTGATCCAATTGCATGTGGAGCAGCTTTGTAATGAACATGTGACTGTAGTTAAAAAAAAAGTTCACTGCCTAGACCATGAAACACCAAATGTTTTTATTGTTATTTTGAACAGTAAAAAAAAAAAACAGTGAATTGATATAAAATAGTCCTTTCTGCAGTAACTAACTGATTTTTTTTTTTATTCAGAACTGATGTTTATGGGTTTATGACTCTCGAAAGTAAAAATTGTGCTTTGGAACAACTAAGTTTAGGTAACATATTATAACAGATTAGAAAATAACATTGCTTCCAAACATTTACAATATTTCAAATATACCTTCATGATAATAAAAAAAAAATTAGCATGCTGTTAGTTTGATGTAATGCACACTGTTGCAAAATCTGCTGTTTATGTTTTCTTTTTCCTTCTCTGCCAATTGGGAATATTTAGATCTGGTATTTTGTGTTTTGTCATCTTATATGTACTGTTGGTGTTTCTTACTCATGTGTATATTTATCTTGTTTATGTGCTATTTTGTGCCCTAAAATGTTTGATGCAATACTTTTCTATTACAACAAAGTGAATTTCCCTGCAAAGGGACACAAAAAAACATATTCTATTCTATTCTATTCTATTCTATTCTATTCTATTCTATTCTATTCTGTTCTACACTGTGTGCACAACTATTAGGCAAGTTTTAGTTTTGACCATATCATAATTTGTGCATATTTTCCAACTCCAAGCTGTATAAAGTTGAATGCTTATTGAATATAAACATATCAGCTGATGTGTATTTGTTTAATAAGTGAGGGTGGGGCCTAATAAGATAAAGGTGTGCATAATCATTAGGCAGCTATTAGAGATTTTAGTGACTGAAACGTCTAAAATTGTAAAAAGTCTTTTGCAGGAAAGCTGCACTCTTAAAACCCTAACTTTAGACAAAATGAAAATAACATGTTATATATGTCTTTCATTGACTCTTGACATTGTAGATTATTCAGATTAATAATCTGAGTATTCTACAAACTGCAGGTCAGGAACACATTATTCAGCAAACAAAACATTTTGACAGGGTTTCTATTAGCAAGAACCCAAAAACACAAGTCATGTTTGTTCATTTCTACTTTGTACAACATAATTCTATCCATAATTCAGCTGTCTTCCTGGAAAATCTTCTATACAAGAAAGTGAGAAAATGTGTCCAAAACTTGTAACCTTAATTTTAAACTCCCAATTTATTCTTAGTGACCAAAATGTGAAAACATGGACGGTTTGATTAAAACTAGGACAACTCAGATTAGAAGGAATAAAACTTCATTTGTTTTCAGTATAACTTGAACATCAGCTGAATCATAATTAACATATTAAGAAGTTAAAAACAACAGACAGATTGTTAATGCGCTTCAACTCTGTAATAACGTCAGCTACATTTTTTTAAATTAGAAATATTTAATCAGCACATTGAGCTCATGTGATCCCTGCTCCAGAAAGGTGAAGATCTCTGGACATCCTGAAGGTAAACACCGACTGGCGGTCAGGAACATGATGAGACCTTAAAACCACACTGATGCTCTGCAGCGACATCTGGAATATATTATGAACACAATTCTGACACTAACTTGTAGTACACTACAAGTTATTTGCAACACCCTGGATAAAATTAGCCCATATTCTGCATTGTATTGCAAGTTTTATAGTAGTTTAATACAAAACTCATGGTTAGCTCATCCTGCAGTGTCTGGGCCATCTGCTTTCCTCCCACTGCACATTGTCTTCTAATTTCAGAAAAATCACAATCAGGCTATAAAAAAATTTGCTCTGCTCTTTCTTCTCATTTTGTCTCGGTTAAACAGCAACTCGCGTTAGGTGGAACAGCAACGAAGCACCACACATGGCGCCTGGAGGCGGGGCGCTATAACCCCCACCGCCAGGAGGCGGCAACCTGCTGCAGCTTCCGGGTCTGTGGAAACGCGTTCACTCTGAAGTAGAGCGGAACCAGGCCGGGCTGAGTAGAGCAGGGCTGCTGAAGTAGAGCCGGTCGAAAGGGGCATAAGACATCGGGGCCACAGGTTTCCTCCCTCTTGTTCAGCTCACAACAAAAGCATCAACCATCTACCATACTTCCTACCATGCAGGTTTCACAGAAATGCAACAGAAACATGTTTCAGAATAGAGACATTAAAAGTTGGGGTTAGAAACCTGCTTGACTGGAGGAAAAAAACTAAATAAGCTTTTCAATCTCAATAAAAAAGTTGTGGATGAACAAAATAAAATTACGATTTTATAAAAATCATTTTTCTACGACACAATTTTGTATTATATTGGGTAACTAATATGATTAAACTTCCTATTAGTTAACATAAGATATCTTTTGCCAAACGTTTTGTTAGTTAATGATGTAATAAGTTATAATCACATAGATTAATTTGATCACTTTGATTAAAACTTTCAAAATCTTCACATACCTCAAACAGGAGCAGTGTCTTATGGCATTCGATTTACAAAAATGACAAATCACATAAACCTTTTCTGCTTTAGTTTTCTATCACCCACCTGAGCCTTTTTAAGTGACTGATTAGAATTGTGTATTTCAGCATTCACATAGAGATTGAAAATAACCACCTACAGTAAAACCAGCAGATCTAGGCTTTATCAAAAGCATTCATTTAACCCATTCCCTTCATATTCTTCATCTTGTGCTTACATTTTGGTGCAAACAATCTGGGTTACAACTAAGTGATATTATAGATGTCATGGAACACTAACAAATAATAGTGTTTTCTCATGACCTTGTCTAGAGTTTAATCTAACTGACTTCACCTCCCTTAAGAGAATTTTTCATTTTGGTAGATCTTTATTAAACAAGACTGGAACTGCTTCTAGGCTTCTTTCTTCAGAATAAAGCAACCGTACAGAAGAGAAGAGCAACATTATTTCTACCCCATGATAAATTAAATATTTTTTATACCTGTTATAACTTCAGTGTTTGTAGCCATAGACAACGATTCTCACCTTAAAAGAAGAAAATAGGAGGCTGGTTTCCTTGTCTAATTCAGAGACAGACAGACAGATCTCTAACATGTTGGATAAAAATGGTGTCCCACATATTCAGAGGATTCTTACTTAAACTGGAAAATTGCTTCTAAAACTCTAAAAACAACTCTTAGCAAAGGTAGAGCAGTATGAATGAATACAAAAGTTTAGGAGAACAAGTGTCATTCTAGGATTCTTTTTCAGGGCAGAAGCTAGAAGCAATAGTGGCTAAAAGTAATAGCCACATAGCTGTATATTACTTTACAACACAATAGAAAAGATTTCAGATTGCTTATAAATAACATTGAAATAATCCATGAATGTGTGAGTTTTTTCTGGGTACCCCTGCTTCCTACCACAATCCAAAAACATGACTGATAAGTTAACTGCTTGGTATATGGACGTGTGTGTGGGTGTGTGTGTAGGGGTGTGTGCGAGGGTGGATGTGTGTGTGTGCGTGTCTGTTTGTCCTGTGTCTCTGTGTTTCCCAGTGATGGACTGCCAACCTGTCCAGGTGTCCCCTGTCTCATGCGCAATGATTGCAGGAGACAGACACAAACCCACCAGCTCAAACAAAGGACATTTTCGATAACTAAATCTATCCAACACTTTGGACAGAGGGCAAAACTGGGCATGCACAGTGAAATAACGCAAACTTCAGTATATCCAGAAAAGCTCTGGCTTGGATTTGAACTCAGGACCTTCTAGCAGCAGTACAAAAACTTTACCAAAAGTAGTGAACAAACCACCCAAGTTAGGTAAACCTAAAACCTAGTTATAGGTTCATGGACCTGAGGTGTGATACGTCTTTTGTGCAGACCAATAGTCTCATCAGCTGTGTGTGTTGCTGGTCTTAGCCCACAGATGGACTAGCTGGATGTGGCGATCTTGTGTTAGAGTAGTCACACAAGGCCAACAAGGTGAGGTCGATTTGCAGTAATGCCAGTCTGTTGGAAACAACCTCTTCAACAGCCTATGGCCCAAAAATGGACATTGAGCCATGCAGCTACTGCTCTTGTGGACATCCCTGCATCCAACATGCCAATGACACGCTCCCACTTAATTTGCAACATCTGAGGCTTTGTGACTTGTGACAAAATTTGACATTTTGGGTGGCCTTTTATTTTCCCCAGTCCAAGGATTGTCCAGCTGTTGCTCAGTTTGTCTGATCACCCACTGGACATGCCTCACCCATGCACTGAGTAAAAAACATAACTCACTGAGTAATCCTCACTGACAGCAAGTTGGATTAAAAATTATCCATAAATCAAGAGAAATATTACTTTTGTACAATAAAATGTCAGCAAAGGCTCATTTACAGTTGTTTACTCCACATGGCAACAATATTTGACATGAGGTGTTTATATTTCTGTTCAGTATAGTTTGCTCAAGCAACAGATCCACCTGTGACTGAAGTCGGCTGTTCATTGAAATGTTGCTAATGTGTTTTAATCTGGCTTTCATCTGAAAAGAAAAGCACTGAAAGACATTGATAGAAGAGAGATTTCCATCATTTGAGGAATATCTAACTTAATGCTGATCTCTTTTACCAGCACCTTACCACCACAGTTAATAATATTATTGTCATCTTCAAAAGGAACATTCTGATTTAGATCAGATGAATGTTCATACTCACTCACAAAGAATGAATAACTAAAATAACAGACCACAGTCATTTCAGAGTTTTTAATTGTGAGTGGGTTGCTAATCCTGGCAGAAAAAGAGGAGCGGTCACACTTCTGACATGCCTCAGAATTAAGAGAAACTGTTGGACTCTCCAGTCAAACTGCAAAGAAGATTGGGAACTACCGCTGAACACAGTTATGACATTATTCTGAACCTATACCGGACCTAAACCAAACGCTGCTGCTGAAACTGACCGGTTCTATTCCTGAATCTTGTGCTGCAGCAGTAGCTTCTGGACACCATCATTTCACTTTCTGTGGTCTGAGGATCTAAATCACCCACCTCCTGCTTTTAATGTAAACCTCTGATAACTTGACTGCTTAGAGATGAATGCATGAATGAATGAAGCTTATGTGTAGCATAAAGCAGACACAAAGCCAGAAAAAATAAGAATGCAATGCAATTGTTTTTTGTCTGTTTTTCTAGATTATTTATCCTTTTTATTTTTCTGCACTGCAGCAGCTATAGTTTCTGAAAGTTCAATAAATGACCAAAACTGGACTAAATGCCTTGTTCACTTGTCGAACATTGGAATATTCACAACAGTCATATTAAAATATGTATTTTATAAACTGTCTCTTACAGCCGCCATTATGTAAAATAAATTACTTATTTCTGATTGTTCCAATATCAGAAATAAGTTTAAGTCCTCTCTTGTATCTTGCCAGTACTGAAAGAATCCAAACTAATTAGATTTAGAGGTAGAATACATATTTTATTAAGGTATTGGCAATTTTCTCAGCTTTAATTTAAGCCACATGCTATAGAAATTGTAATAGAAATAAGGGTGCTACAAACATTTCTGTGACAGATTTATGCACAAAGGATGGGAAAGTTTTAAAAACAGATTTAAATGACTGTGCACCACCTCAGCCAATGCTTGGCAGCTAACCAAAGCATACATTCAGTAAAGCTTTAAGATCATTCAATCCTGCCTGGTACTGCACTTAAACATGGCTAAAGTCCTCTGCTATGCAAGATGCGAAGAGAAAGTAGAAAAGTAGGGGTGTGTTACGGCTACTCTTGCAGTCAACCAGTTGGCTAAAAAAAAATCAAAAACTGCCAGAGTAGTTTCAAGGAGGAGGTTTTTCGACTCATCCAAAACAAAAAGCACTCATAGAGAATTTTCAGGTTTCAAAAGGCGTATTTTCTTTACTTACAAAAATAACAGAAATATTCTCCGAGTTGACTTACAAAAAATAGAAAT
>CAEGAG010266726.1:0-17030 GCA_903067065.1 Brachyrhaphis terrabensis | reverse complement strand
ACACTAAATACACGAGGGGTAATCAGGGAACGAGACACACCTGGGATCAATCAAGGGGAGGACAGGACAACACGGAGAACACAGAGACACAGAACTTGAAATAAATACACAGAAAAACACAGAACCTGACAGAAGGATCTGATCTAATCATCAGCATTACTCTGCAGCTGAGCAGTCAGTGCCAGGGAGCCCTTTCTCTTCATAGGCTTAACATGCTGGCCTAATGCTGTCTGCACATGTAGCACCGTTTCATAATTCATCTGATCTGACAGACTGCTGCTAAAGCTGTATTTCTTATATGATTCATCTGAAAATAAAGTATTTTCTTCTAACCTATCAATGCATCTGTGTGTGTGTGTGTGTGCTGTTTTTCAGTTATGGACTAGGTTTAGGACTGATGTGTGAATTGAGTTCAGGTCAGGGTTAGGCTGTAGAAATGATACATCCTTGATATATGTCTCCAGCTGGCACTCACTGAGAGCATCTGAAATCAGAACTGACTATAATAATAATAATAGTAATAATAATAATAATAATAATAATAATGGAGGAAGTGGGTTGCGGTCTAAGAGAGAAATTCAAATGATTGACTTTTTTACATGACATTACATGTGTGTGTGTGTGTATATATATATACACATATATATGCATTTGTGTGTGTATGCTGAGCTGTGACAACCCTTTGGAGGAATTCCAGGGCAACATGTAGGGATTGGGCTGGAAATGTAAGCAGCACCAGCTCAAAATGTTCCAGATAATCTTGTTGTAGTTAGTATGATGAACAAATTGAAAGTGGTGAAATATTTGCTAATATTTGCAGTGTTTTCTGGATCATTGGAAACTGCATGGCAGCCTTGAGTTGATATTTTTCATTTGTGGCTGATCAAAACTACTGATCAATGGATTGATAAACGTTGCCCAGAATTTCAGTTGGTTCAGTATTCTGAGTGCATCATCTCCAGATCCATCTCCACGCAGTGAATAAGACCTGTTGCTAAAAGTCTGTACTTGCTAAACTTCTGAAAACTTGCGCAGCCATCCTTCTCTCTGAGATCCAGCTCTACTTCCATCCTTTGCACTCCTCCACCATGAAACTCAAATCTTTCAGTTACCATGGCTACCATGGCTTTGAATTGCCCAGATTTATTCATTCTAACCACTTGTTGAGAAGGTCTTACCCTAAATGATTTCTATATTTTCTCTCCTACCACAATGCCTTCAAGTCATTTCTGCAGTTTGTAGTCTTATGGCGACTGTGAGTCTTCTGTGTTTTATTACTTCAATGTTGCTTTTATTTATTGCTTCTATTTGTTGCTCCTAATGTAAGATGACCTTAAAATACCTATAAGCATTTTAATTCTTATCTTGGTTGTGTTTCAATGTATTAAAAAATGAGCCCAGATATTCAGGCTCAGCCTTCTGCCTTCCAAGACAGCCTGCTGGTTTGACTGGAATAATCTGCAGAAAATTTCCACTTCCACCAAAAGGACCCCGACTATCTGTTGTCATCGTCTTTGTATCAGACTATTAAGAACCTACTACTATCTTTGTACTTTTATTTAATAAATGGTTTAATTCAGATTTGGAAAAAAAAAAAAATCATTAATGGAGATGACAATTTTTTAATAGTTTTATGAGAAAAGGCAAGTTTGTGTGTCTGGTACCTACAGACAAAAGCTTAAAACAAGAAATCTCACCAGAACCTGATAAAATGTGGCAAGTTGTGTTTTTTTTGGGTCACTGCTTACATGTCAATCAGGGCGCCATGGCAACCATCCGCTAACATGTCCTGACAGCAGTCTATGCTCACCACAGGAGGTGACCGGGCAGGTCAGAAAAAAGCAGTTTATTGAAGTCCTAAAAAAGAATGATGAAGTTGCACCAAAACCTGGGCAGCATTGCATAACTCATGATTCATGCAAGCAGTGCAGCTCAAATTTGAGCTCATTAGGAGTAATGTAACCTTTTTTACTGACGTCCTAATCAAACAGGATGGCTTAATTTCAGAGACTGAGCAAACACAATAAATGTGTAAATAAATAAATAAGTGTGTATGCAGTTTTTTGAAAATCCAAAAGCTACTTAAACAGCTCTACCAAATTCATGAAAAACTTATGTGTGAATAAGCTTAAAGATTGGGCTGGTTACACTTCCAACTCAAATTCTATCTATAGTATACTTTCTGGTACCTGCTTGGACTCTTAACATTGCACCATCCCTGACATAGATTTCTTGTTAACCTTATATTCTTAAAATAAAAGATCTGGCCCAGAATTAGTTATCCCATCACGTCATACTTCAGCCATGGGGTCAGGGGTCTTCACGGGTCACGACTTGGTGGTCCTGGGGGATCAGAGATCAATGATCAATTAGTCCTGCAACCTTTCTCATCACTCCATCCAGTCATTTGAGCAGAGAGGTAACTGACCATTAGTGACAAGTAAGACTTATCATTCTAGAAGTTTGTTTCAGATTTGTGGTGCATAGAAATTGAATGCTGCTTCTCCATGTTTGGTTTTGGTTCTGGATGAAGAGCTGACCAGAACCAGAACCTGAGAGGTCTGGAAGGTTGATACAACAATAGCAGATCTTTAATGTATTGTGGTTTCTAAGCTGTTCAGTGATAAATAAACTGACAGTATTTTAAAGTCCATTCTGTCAGTGTAAGGACTTTAGAACTGGGCGTTGTGCTCTAACTTCCTGGTTTTAGAGAGAACACCAGCAGCAGCGTTCTGGATCGGCTGCAGCTGAAGGATTGATATTTTTAGATAGCACTGTGAAGACACTGTCGGAGAAATCAATGCGACTAAAGATAGAGACACATACACATTCTGGCAGTCACTGCAGAGCTTGATACACATGCTGGCCCATGTGTTTGTCCCTGCAGTTGCCCTGAGCGGTCAGAAGAGAGCCGCTGGAGCCAGAGGGAACAACGAGAAACCAGGAGGTGAAGAGAAGCAGGTGTGTGAAGGAGAGCTGTTGCTGCAGGTCAGTACTTCACCTCATACAGGATGGATCTGGTGTTTGTACCATTCTGTACGTCTACTTTTACAGTTTATGAGTTGTTAGGTTTTTTGGAGGGTGTGGATAGTGATGATTGGTTCTGGCTCTAATATCCCCTTGTGACACTGCCTGCCCGGCTCTGAGAATTTAAAATGTTACACTTTACTCAAACAGATCAGATCTTAAGCACAACAACTGGATAAATTGCACCTCACAATAATGACCATCAGATGTCTTCAACTGAAATTAAACAGATTATTATTCAAAATATTTTATCCAATTTGAACTAAGTTGAGTGCTGCTGTCAACAGTTTTCTGTCGTTTTATAAATGAGTATTTTCTGCTCTTAGGGAGTGAGTGTAAGCTTAAAGGTTTGTACAGAAAATTACTTTGCCTTCATTTTCTGTTAGATTTCACTTTTTTGTTTAATTTCCGTTGCTCCATCCCGATTGGTCCTTTTCAGAGCTTGTCTGCTTCGTCAGCAGCACAACCCTCCCTCATGATAACTGAGCATTTCTGTCTCCCTTTGAACCTGAGAGAATGGATCCTTTCTTAAACCTGATAACCCTGAATGCATCTGCAACTTTTACTCCAGAAGAAAGACTCAGTGGCTGGTTGCTAACATGTTTTGGGAAGATAACATTGTGTCACCTCCCAGCTGTGTTGCTGTTGAAGTGTTTAAAACTGTTTGTCTTATTAAACTTGAACATGTTTTGAAGAAAACCCACTAGAAGGTGGTTCAGAGAGCTAATCTCATGGAGCTTCTGTGTTTCTCTTTAGTGCCTGTGTCACTGAGTAGAACAAGCTCACTGGCACAGAGGTCTTTTGGGTTTTTGTGCAGTCATTTCATCGATTTTCCACTCCAGTTCCTTCAAATGTGCGTCAGCCTGGCATTCCAGAGAAATGGAGAGAGAAAGTGACCAAATATTCTCCAACTGGAGCAGGGAGGTTTAGTTGTACCATTCCTCATATTGGTAATAATGAGAATACAAAGCTCTTTTAGAGAAACAATATTCCAATCAAGTTATGGCTGGACATTAAGAATTTTCCTGGCTGAACCTGTGTTGAACTGGTTTGCCTTGACATCAGATGAGAGGAACTGTGATCCATCCAGGCAGTCAACTCAGCCTGTAGGAAATGTTTCAGATTTATCCTCTGTGTGCCTGACTTAACAACCAGGGGAGGCAAACAGAAACAAATGCTCTCATGAAACCTGATGACCTCTTTGTTGACTTTTCAATTGGAGTGTTTCAAGTCACCTCTTCATCTGCAGACTGAGTCCCATGATAAGCAGCTGGAAGATGAGTGGGTACTGTACCGGTGTGAGGACATGTAGCCTCAGTCATATCAGTGCCAATGAGGGTAAACCTGGTACTGTATGAACCAGGGAAACAGGATGTGTTGGGGTAACCCAAGTTTGACTCTGGTCGATGTCACTTTGTTTCCTTGATGCCTTCCTCCCACTCTGGTACATAACCAAACCACTTCTTGACAGTTTCTCTGTAGCGGTGTGACTAACAGCATACATGGATTCAACATTGATCAGACGTTGGCATTTCAATCATTAGAATTCAACCACAAAACAACATTGATTCAATTACATCTTTTCAACATTCGTTAATTGGCTACAACTGAATGATAGTCTGATGGTTAATCCATCATCAATCGTCCCCTTAACCAGAACAAATCTTTTTGGCCATAATTCAACGTTGAATTATCATCACTTGCTATTTGGGAAGTCTCTCTCTTAAGTTTCAATTCAATTTGTGAGTAGATCATCTGAATCTGCGTTTGTGTTCGGGCTTAGAAAAGACAGTGATGTTCTAGTATGGCCTGATATGTAAAAGTCAACATCACAGTTTCAGTGGTTTCTGACATGTTGATCCAATTCCACTAGTGTCATATAAACCAAGGCTGTGTGGCTTTTTGTCCTGCAGGCTCTCAATGGGTTTGTCCTGGTCACTACTGCAGATGGGACCATTTTCTATTCATCTCACACCATCCAGGACTATTTGGGCTTCCATCAGGTATTCTTCACCTTGAATCTGCTCTATTTGGTGGTGAATATCAGAACCAGAGTATGGAGGCAGGGGGAGCAGAGAGAGGAGGGTGAGTTACAGCACTCAGAAGTGTTTAAGAATTATTCTACCAGTGGAAGATGAAGGTATAAGCAGGCAGAATAAAACAATCACTTATAAGCGATTCTATGTAGACACACATGAAAAAAGTCTATTATGCAGTATATTTGCCACTTATGCACTATATTGGTTTAGCATTAAAGGCTGATACTTAAATCCAGATGAGTTTATGTACAACATGTGGGTGGGATAAGCTAAAGGGTTTTGGTTGTCCCTTTTAGATGTCTATCACTGCATTTTCTATTTATATCTTGTTTTTTCTTATTAGAGCCACAGGAACAGCTGTGCTCTGCAGAAAAAAGCATGGTGGTGCATCTTAAGATCCCAACATAAACTGGCCCGAGCACCAAACTGAGCATGCATAGCTGATTTTCTCTTCAGCTGGAGCCTCTGGGGGTTATGTGACTATGACGCTGTCTTTGCTATAACTAGTGATTGTTCCATCACTGGAGCCCACATCCCAAAGTCAGCAATAATCTGTTTATCTAAAGTAATTCTGCGTGTTCATGTTTATGTATCCTGGTTTTCCTTACAGATTTGGGAACCCACATTTTCTAAAACAACATGCTACATTTCCACTGTAGGCAGGAAGAACCTCATGGTTTGAAGTTCCTGCACAGATGTAGGAAACTTTGCCCCAAGCCAATCTCAAACCACTTTGCACTCCTTCCTACCCCATGTCATATTGTTGTGCATCTGTGGGGCATTGCAGTGGTGCAGGAAGACACTCTGTGCATTTTATGATTCTGTATCATCTTTCTACTTGCCTCATGTACTCAGTTAATTCCTTCACGTATTTATTTCTTTCCTCGTTAGACTGATGTCATTCACCAGAGTGTGTATGAGCTTGTCCATACAGAGGACCAGCAGGAGCTGAGAAGAAACCTGCACTGGGCTTTGAATCCTCCTCAGGCTGCAGCGTCTGCCATGTCCCAGGACTCCCCCCAAGGTGACCGCTCTCCTCTCATCATGAGTTTATGATCTGCAGAGTCTTGATAAGTCTTTACACTGTACAAACAGAAACGAGCTTGATCATCTACTCTATTATTTTTGTTTTTCTTTCTTAAGACATTTGCGTTTTTATACTATCTATGACTTGATTGAGGGTGACACATTCTTACATGTGTTCTTTGATACTTTACATAGTTTTACAAAACTATTAAATTAGGGTGACCATATTTTCATTTGGGAAAACCAGGACACCTTGGAGGGGGGGGAATTTCCTTTCTCTACCCCCCCAAGAGTACACTTTCCTTTCTGTGTCTTCCCCCACCCCCGGCGGACACACAAAAGATATTGTTAGCGTACTGAAAGCCACGCTATCTATCTTCTGATTAAGAATAGGGATGCCCGCACTAACGTGGCCGCGGCTCAGGGATTACGTTACACGCAGCGCCGTGCGCAGTGCCCTAGCCTAGTGCCTGTAAATTTAATGGTCCAATGAAGGTAATTTAAAAACCAGGACATTTCCTCACTTTCTAAAAAAAACCCGGAATGCCCGGGACAGGACGTGAAATACGGACATGTCCCGGGAAATACGGACGTTTGGTCACCCTAATTAAATCAGTTTCTGTGTACCCAATGCTTTGGTGGTGCATTTTGGTTCTAGCTTTTTACCTCTGAGAACAAACAGCTAGACATCATTATGAGATGGTTAAGCACACAGCATTAAGCTGAGGCCAGCCCTGGCTCCAGTCACATGACTCCGTAATCTTCACCGTGGCTTATGAGTTGAAGTGGTCCTAGATCTGTATTTAGGTTTTAAGATGCTTATGTGTGTGTGTGTGCACGTGTGTGTGTGTGTCTCTTTTGGTGGGGAGCTTTGTATTTTGGCTCAGATCAATAGTTCTGACACAACCAGGGTGCAGCTTGTCTGAGGAACACCTGGTTGCTCAATATATTCAGAGAGATGCAACTTAGACAAAACAAAGTCCAGCTCAATGAATATGAATATGAGTATGAATATTAAGTCCATTAACTCAACACATGAAACATCTCAAAATGGTGAGCTAAAACTGAATTCAGGAATGGCTTTGTCATAAAAAAACAAACAATAACTGAACATTGCAAAAACAAGAAACTAAAATCAAGAAAGTTGTTATTTCAGGGGATTTTCAAAAATAAAACATAAGAATTGGTTTGTGTTTTTGTTGCCATAGAGATGGAACCTGACAGCAGCTCTTCTTTGGTCACCTACAACCCCAAGCAACTTCCACCAGAGAATTCCTCCTTCTTAGAGAGGAATTTTGTGTGTCGCTTCCGCTGCCTGCTAGATAACTCCTCTGGCTTCCTGGTGAGTTACACAGACTGGAGACCACAGGCCAGTTTTGCTTCGGGAGGATCTGCCTGCTTTAGCAAAGGTTTGGATAGAATATTTCAATGAAATATGCACAGAAATATACCAGGAGGTACCTTTCTTGTGTTGAAAATGGATGAATATCCCACCAATTTACAATTTTTTTTAGCTAAATAATTTGTTTAAAGAGTAAAATATCTTCATCTTCAAGTGTTTTAACTTCATACCTCACTCTTTTCAGAATTCTTCTATTTATCCAGAAATCACTGCTTATATTGACAATCTGAGACTTCCTGATGTAAAATGGCAACATTTTCACTTTATGGTTGTGAATGTATGGAGTATATGGATATGCAGAGGAATTAATAAAGATGAAGAGTTTATCTTCATAAACTGTGGGGGTTTCTTTAAAACCCCCACATTTTCTTTAATGTGGGGGTTTTAAAGAAAACCACATTAGTTTATAGTCACACACAAAAGGATGGGCCTGTGAGTTTGAGAAGATGTTTCTTCTCGTGTTAATTTACTTCCTCTGCAGGCTCTGAACATCCAGGGCAGGCTGAAGTTTCTGCATGGACAAAACCAGAAGCAGGAAAATGGAGGGAAGGGCACGACTCAACTTGCCCTTTTTGCCATCGCAACTCCTCTGCAGCCTCCGTCCATCCTGGAGATCAGGACCAAAAACATGATTTTCAGGACTAAACACAAGCTGGATTTTACACCCTTGGCCTGTGATGCTAAGTAATGTCACCTTTTACTGCCTTTAGGGGTCTCATGCCCATTAGCTGCTTTCTATCTACTAGTGTAAATTGTTGCAGCATATATTAACCTAGCACACATTTTAGACTATCAACTATTAACGGTTCAAGATGGCTTACTTGCTTGGAAGATTTTAATCATATTGTTCAATTTCCCTGGAACAAAGTTTTGTTAATTGTTTTTTTTTTTTTGTCTTTCAGAGGGAAAATTGTTCTTGGGTACACTGAGGCTGAGCTACGAGTTCGAGGGTCTGGCTATCAATTCATCCATGCAGCCGATATGTTGTACTGTGCTGAGAACCATGTCAGAAGTAAGGACATATTAATGTCAGGTCAGCCAATATGAGAGTTTTGTCTACCAATGCATACATATGGTTTTTCTACAAGCAGTCAACATGCAAGCACACTGTATACATGCATTCTGTGATTACAGTCAGCAGAATGCAGGTGGTTGCTTTGGGTTTTGATCAGTTTCTGACCTTTCACCTTCAGTCTGGTTCCACTGCATGTTAACGTTTACTTGGTTTGTCATTTGCCACATTAACAGTTTATTTATTTAGTCCTGAACAGCAGAGTAATAAACAAGCGGATACACTGGTCATGTTGCTGCTTCAGTCTTTTATAACCAATTGAGCTGTTTACTTCTGGAACTACTTACACGTTGGACTGAGTCCAACATGCAAGGACAGTCATTGCATGTTGGGAAAACATCTCTGTGGGGGTGCTCAGACTAGCAGTGTCAATAAGTAGCTAATAATTGAACAGAATATTTGCTCCTTCTATGTGTACTGCAGATAGAGGAGATTTGCTGAGCTTTTTAATACCTCTCAAACATTAGAACATCTATCCGATGTTTCATCACAGTTTAATTCAGTTTTGTTGCCCCTTCTCTGTGGCTGATAGTTGCTTATTATCATCGTTTTTCTCTTTTATGTTTTTCTTTTTTTGTCTAAAGCGGTCCCTGAAGGCACTTCCCTGGATATACTTACCATGTTAAAATAATATAGTCATAGTTTCAGTCTTCTAGAAGCAGCTCATTCTTTTGATTCTTATACATGATTGTTAAGTTGTGTGTCTCCAATACTGGTGTGAAAACTTGTCTAACAACTTGTGGCGATAAAAAATAGTTAATTTTGTATCAATTTATACAGGAATGATCATCTTTAACAACCTTTTTATTGTATTGAAATATGGATTATTTTGACACTAGTACATGGCATAATACACAGTTTTGAAGTTCTATACCAGGGCAGTGAAAACCTTTGTCCTTCTCCATCAACCAAGAACAAGCTGTCTAATCAAATGTAGTTATAATTTGTCAGGGTATACTCAATGTCACATGTCCATTATCAACTTTTGGTACAGACAGAAGCATATTGCTCTTTTACGCTTTGCCCTATTACAAAAGTTGGGACGATCTGGTCCAGTGTGTTGAGACAGCTTTCATAAGTAATCCTGCTGGATTAGAGAACAGATTGAGTGAAGCTGTGGAGCTGCCAGACTAAAGGATACATCCCATAAATCCACAACATGGGCATAGCATTAGAGATGATACATACAGCAGCAATGACAACAAGACAAATACACTTGGGTTGAGACACTGTCTGACAGATGTGCAGTCCAAAAGTCTGCGCAGAACACCACTACTGGGAAAACACTAATGCCCTGCAGCTTCTATCCTCAAAAGGTTTATGTGGAAGATCCCTGTTCTATAGTGGGACGGCCATCTTTAAACTCCAATGATAAAACAGACTTGAATGCAGTTGCCTCATTTCTATCTAGGATCACCAGCAGATTTAGAACACCACAGCAAACATTAATCACTCACCTGTGAGTGATTAATGTGAAGAATCAGAAAGTTGTGACCAAAACCAAGGTTCTAACAACCTGAAACATTTGAAAACATGAAAAGTCCTAAAGCTAGGAGGCTGGACCTTTGTTATTCTAATAGAATATATTTCAGTGAGCTTATTTAGAGTTTTCTTGTGTTGACTCATTATGGTTGTGCTTGTGTGTTTAGTGATAAAGACAGGGGAGAGCGGACTGACTGTGTTCAGGCTCCTGACCAAAGAGAATCGCTGGAAATGGGTCCAGGCCAATGCCCGGCTGGTGTACAAGAACGGCAAACCAGACTACATCATCGCCACCCAGAGGCCACTTTTGTATGTTTCTGGCTCTGTATGTTGCTAGTTGTACACAGAAAGTGCATTCAAGAAATAATAACCATAAAAAACCTATTTAACATATTTGCTCTGACTGTTCCTTTTAAATGTATGAGCATTATTTGAACACACTGGTTGGAAAAGCCACAGAGTTAACCTTAACATGTAGTGTTGCTTTCTGTTTT
Source organism: Brachyrhaphis terrabensis (assembly GCA_903067065.1). NCBI lineage: Eukaryota > Metazoa > Chordata > Actinopteri > Cyprinodontiformes > Poeciliidae > Brachyrhaphis > Brachyrhaphis terrabensis. Next base: position 6,488 of record CAEGAG010266726.1, on the reverse strand, counting down.
CACAGAGATGAAGAGGGAGGAGAACATCTGCGTAAGCGCTCCATGCATCTCCCCTTTACCTTTGCCACAGGTGAGGCCTTACTGTACCAGTCCAACCACCCCATCGCGGGCTTCATCGATGGAAGCCAGGAGAAAAACAGCAGCAAGTCCAAGAAAAGCCGAGCTGAAAGGCTGGCAAGGGACGGCTTGGACCCCGGTTCTCTTCTTGGGGCTCTCATGAGTCAGGACCAGTCTGTATATGTTTGCCAACCAGCTCTTGAACCCAAAACAGCCTTTCACAGCAGTTTCGTTGGAGAGCAGACAAACTTCTCTGTCTCTGAACCTTCAAGGCAGAGCCAGAGCTGGGATGTGCCTCATAAGGGTGTTTTGGAGGCAGACATATCAGAACCCAGCGCCAGCTATGACCCACTGCTAGCTACCCTGGATTCTCTTACCCTGGAAGGTCAGGGTGTGGTGGATGCAGAGGATGGGAGCTGTTCCAACAGTGAGCTGTTTGGAGCTTTGGAAGGGTTGGGTCTTAGTGCTGAGGACCTGGAGCTGCTGCTCCTGGATGAGCGAATGATCAGGGTGGAGATGGATTCTGACCGTGTGCCTACGTTGGATGACCTGTTGACAAATGACGAAATCCTCTCATATATCTACAACTGTATTGAAGGTAGGGCTGTTTCCATGGAGCATGGGAGACAGACACTTCCTAGAACAGCAACGATCCCTACCACAGTGTCGGCATCTGAAAGTAATCCCAGATCTGGTGCTGATGTCCTGATGCATTTTCCTCACTGTAAGCCCTGCCTGGTGGGGCAGACTCCTATTGTGCAGCTGTCACAGCAGATGCAGCAGCACCTCAACATGCGGAAAGGCAGACTTGTCCATGATTGGAGCCAGCATAGTGACCAGCTGACTAATGGAGAGCTGCTGGGGCATAATCCAGCCCTCCACAATGGACACTGGACAGCTCAGGACCCTCTCATCCGTGCAGGATTGCATCTCCAACACACAAACACTCAGCATATGGTTTTCAGCAACAAGGCCACTGAGCTGGATGGGCAGTTTCTCCAGCAGCAAATGCACCAACAATTCCAACATTATCAGCAGTCAATAACACAGAAGCAGCTCTCCGAGCACTGCCATGTCCAACAAAGGTCAACCACTCTCAATGGAATGTGTGATGCCTTCTCCAACTGGTCCACAACAAAACCCCAGTGGCAGGATTTTGGTTTCACTGAAAGTCTTTGTAACGATCCCTGTCCAGACAACAGCCAGAAACCTCATGCAATCACTTCTTTAGACTTGTGCACTAATTACAGAATGGCAGAAATGCCAAATGTGAATTCCACTGTCAGTGGAAGTGCTTTGTATGGGAAGGTTGGACAGCAGGACAGAAGTGAGTTTACAGTTTCATCTCTCCAGCAACAGCAAGAAGAAGAGATCGCTGTCCCCTTCACTCAGTGCCCTCTCCCCAAAACCTCCCTGGAGCAGATCGTGGGAGTTGGAAAACCCTGCAGTCAGCCGGACCACAGTGACGTGATGAGCTCCGAAATTGGCCACGACCCAAGTAACAGTACGGTGAGGCTGCTGATATTTTGATACTATTGTCAAAATGTTAACCAACTAAATTTTTTGTCTATGATATTCAAAGTAGTTTCAGCTGTGCAGAGGCTCAAAAAGTATATTTTAACTACACTACAGTCAGCAATGAGAATATTTTGGTTAGGCTTAAGTAAGTGATCGATCTTCACTTCTGACATCTTTACTCCACTTAGAATAAGTAGTGGATGCCCTGATCTGGACTTTTTGTCTGCTGTACACTCTGTCATTTCAGAACATGAAATAACCAGTACCAAGTCAGTCATTTTAATTCAATGACTAGAATCAGTCCCATGTCTGTTCTATAACACCCATAACTAATGGATGTTTGTATTCAGTTTATTATTTGTGTTTGGATTGTGGTCAGGGCTGCACAGTGGTGCAGTTGGTAGCACTGTTGCCTTGCAGCAAGAAGGTCCTGGGTTCGATTAATTGTCCTGTCTGTCTCTGTGTTGTCCTGCGACATACTGGCGACCTGTCCAGGGTGTACACCACCTCTCGCCCGGAACATTAGCTGGGGATTGGCACCAGCACCTCCTGACCCCATTAGGGACAAGGGTGAACAGAAAATGGATGGATGGATTGTCATGTCATTTGTGGTCAAGGAGGTCTGGAAAATCGGCTGACAATTGTAAAATCATGCCTTGTGAACCAGACCTAAGACTCTACTCCTCTCTACCACTGCCCTAATGCTTATGCACAGCGTGCCTGGTCTCTATGTGGCAAAGCCGTCTTGAAGCTCACCTGTTGCTGCATATTAAGCAGAGCTGGCTTGGTACGTGAGAATCACCTACAGGTCCGGCATAAATCCATTCTCCTGTCTCTTCTATGGGCCTTTTCCCCTTCACAAAGAAACTTTCCAAAGACATCTGATCTTATTCTCTGATCTTACTAATTTTGCTCGCTTTTGAGTTCAAGACGTAACCGAGAGAACCCGGTTAAAGAATTTTCAAAATAAAAGATCCTCCAGACTCAGATAATACATAAAATGGAAATATTTACTTGTGCGGCCCGGTACCAATTGGTCCGGTACCGGTCCAAGGCCCTGGGCTTGGGGACGATGGCATCTACACCACTTCAGGCTCTCTTTTCCCCATTACTTTTATTCTTTCTGGCTGGATACATCTGCATGCCAAAAAATTTAGATTGTAAGAACCGTATCATTTAGTTTTTAATTCACAAAACTGCTTAATGGTGGGCTCCCATATAAAATCAAATTAAAATACATTGTTTGTGGTTGTAATGTAACCAAAATTTGTAGGGTGTGAATACCATTGCAAGACATTGTGAGTGTTTTCTAGTATTCTACAAAAGCAAGGAAACAAAAACAAAACACAGCTAACAAAGATTAAGCCTTGATGATAACAGGACTTGTAGGTCCATTGCTGATTGGTTTACAGAAAGCTTAAATTAGATTGATTGCAGATTTACGTTGGCAGGTGGATAGTCAAAGAACTAAGATGAACACATGAAAAGCACAGACAGTGGTTCTGCTGAACCATTGTCATTTTCACCAAAGCAGAAAAAGTCCAACACCAGTACCAACACAAGCATACACAGAATTAGCATCAAGACAGGCAGACTCTTTCACCTAGTATTAGAGAAATGTATCAGAGAAAAATATACAAAAATCTAAAGTCGCAAATACTTTCTCCCAACTCTCTAGTCCCACTTTACAAGCAATGTCCAGATTTTAAACATCTGTCGATGAAGATAGAAATCATAATTATTTCATATAAATTGTATTGTTAAATGAATAAGGCTCATTGGGCCTCTTTGCCTTAATGCAATGTTCTCATGTAACAGTAGAAAATAGACAACATGCAGGGATCCTTTATCACATCTTAGACAAAACTGTTTGGTTAGAAAAGCTGAATGCAAGTGTAATATTGTAAGTAATTACTTCCAACTGTACTTAGATACACTGCACAGCTTAATAAGCTAAAGCATATTACTTCAGACTGGTTCTATAAACTTAAACTTTCACACGCTATTACACAGAGCACAGAAACAACAATAATAAACATTTCTGCTACACAGACGTTATCAATAAACAATTTTATGCTAGTGAATGCCACTTATGCAGTTAACATTATTTAAACAGAAGCATGATAAACTAACAAAATACACTCATTACTGCATCACAACATCAAACTTACAGTTTTATGAACACACACTGTCAGTTGCTGTTTTCTTCTGAGCCAAGGCACTGAAGAACATTAAAAGTCTGTGACTTACTTAGAACCTGCGTTATTTTGAAAACAGTTTTTCACTAATAATTTCTTCTACTATTATGTGCAGTCTAGTTCTTTCAAGCAAAGAATAAACAAGCAAAGAAAATCACAAAAATACTTATTTGTAAATATATTAGTAGTGGTAATAGCAGAAGTAATATTATAAATGTTGAAATACATTGACCTTCTACCAGTGTTTTGGTCATTATGGGTATGACAATGAAAAACAGAGTTACTCTGGACTAATATGACTGCACAGTATGTAGTTACATATAGGAACACCTCTGGCATGACCTGAACAGACTACCTCAGTTGGCATCAGCACTTCCTATTGAACATAGGTAGAGTTCCCCCTGGGACAGGAGCACAACATAAGGCTCATTTTACTGAGTGTAAATGTGATCAAAGGAAATATGAAAGGTAAACAATGTGACATGGTGTGAAGAGTGAACACATTTCTCTACAATCACTAAGGTTTAACCTGCAGGTTCATGTCTGTTTAACTCATGCAGATGAAAGGCTGCATCCTGGACATTTCCTATCCTGGAGGCTGTGTCTTGCCCAACGATAACGGAGCAGCGCCCCCTGCTGTCAAGGTGGCCAGTTCTGAGACTATACCTCAAGTACCTGACTCACAAGCCAGCGGTTTCTACCTCTGACCAAGTCATTGTCATGTAGCAGGACAGTGTGAAGAAGCAGAAACACAGAGTGACTGTAGCAGAAACACAGAGTGACTGTAGCAGCCTTATGGATACAAAGAACACATTTTTTTTTTTCTGTTCTTCTATTTGCTTTTTGTGTGTACTGTAATCTAACTCATATTATCATAAGTTTGTTTACAGTCTTGAAGTGAAGAGTCTAGGATGAGTTGAAATGAGAATGATGTCAAGGTGAATTTAGGAATGTGTTCAAATGTCATTAACATGATTAACTAGTTGAAGCTGAATATCAGCCGACGTGACAACTCAACAAGTTGAAATGAACGGAGGGAAATCTGTTGTCATATTTTAATTTCAGCAGATCTTTTGTGTATTTTCCTTGACAAGGCACAAAACTGAGATTTGGTCAATTCAGATGATAGTTGAATATCAAGAATGTACAGTGATATCTAGAAAGACTAAATTTAAAGTAACACCACTTTAATAAGCTCCAGCCGTCCCCAAACTGTGCAGTATTTATTTTTCTACCACAGGAAATGCCTCCAGAGCCGCTGTGAACCTGTGTTCACTTCTTCCTGTCCATGTGGGATGTGCAGACTGTCACTTATTTCTGGTAAAGATGTTTAAATCCATCTATTATTGAAACGGCATGATCTCAAAAAAACATCTACTTTTAATTTAAATACATTTATTTACTAGGAAACAACTGCTGTTAAAAATAACTTTTTTAACATAACAATGGGTGGCACAATTACTGGTACTAAACAGTCTCTTTAGAGTAAATTTAACTGAAGCGTTTGGTCCTACCATCACAAATATAAGCATGTACAGTTTTGTGAACTCTACTGAGACTTTAACTAGGACTGTGTGCTTTATTCAGTCTAAGTTGGTTTAAATTGAGGTGAATGATAAATATGTGGAAAAACTCCTGACGCCCACTGTGAAGCATGGTGGAGGATCCATGTTGCTGTGGGCTGGTTTCTCTGGTGGACTCTACCAGTAAACTGGTAAAACCTCATCACTGGATTTTTGATCCACCTTTTCTGAGTCGGGCATCACAGAAAAGGTTCAACAGGCAAAAATACCCTGTGTCAGTTACCACCTCAGTATCCATAACTAAACCTTGATCTGAAGAGAAGAAAGCATCAGAGAGGGCCCAGAGGGAGGCTCAAAGGTCGCTCTCTAAACGCTCCGGCCTTGTGAAGCTTTAAAGGTGAAAATTAAGTGTTCTACAAGAACCAGCAAACAGTATTAATAGCAGGACACTAATAGTTGCTCCACAGTGAATTTGTTAAAAACAATCATTTCTTGACTCGTTGTTTGTTTCTCCACTGAATAAATGAACTCAAACTGGAGATTTTAAAGGATTTTCTTATTGTGAGATGATGCTGCTGAAATATAACTCCAATTATACGCATCTTTACTAGCATTACAACTAACTTTATAAATCCCTTCTAGCAGTAAAGTATACAGTATGTACCATGATGATGAAACTTAGATCTGTAAACCTAGACGCTGCTCAGATACTGAGGATTCATATCAGCTGCTTAAGGTTTTCTATGTATTTGCAGGGTAACAGTGAGACGTTGTTCCCTAGAAATGCTGCTGAATGTAGAAACTAACATCTGACAAATTCAGATCGGTTTCTACACGTATTTGCCATCTTCAGTCTAAACCAGGGGTGCTCATACTTTTTGAGACTAAGATCTACTTTTTCTCTCACCAGCCGGCTGAGATCTACCTCATGACACGAAGACATAGAAATTGTAAATTAAACCCTATTGACTTATTTTATATGCAAATATACATCAGTTATAGCAGAAATAATAAAGTAATAGAAAACCTAATGCAGTTTCTTCCTCAGTGAGATTCTGACACTGGGAGCAGGTTACTGGTTTCTCAGGCAGAAGCTAGTTGCAAACCTGAGGCCAGCAGGTGTCAGTCAGTTATGGAAGATACTTGAAATCTTCCAAGTATTTTGAAGTTTGGTTTAATGACCTCAGTATGA
>CAEGAG010266725.1:0-44628 GCA_903067065.1 Brachyrhaphis terrabensis | reverse complement strand
TATATATATATATATATATATATATATAAACTAAATTAAAATGTAAACCATATCATTTAATCACTTTTCAGACAGCAAGGACAGCTGGACGTGATGCTTGCCTAAAAAGAAAAGCATTGCAAATACTCATGTTTCATACTACTCCACAGATTTTTGTAATTCCCATTTTCAGCATGAGGCATTTGGTCTGAGCCTTGGCCTCAAGAACAGGGTCAAATATGTGACGGATAAAGCCATGAAGTTACGAAGGGAATGGAATCCACCACTGTGGCAGCTGTGATTTCAGAGCTGCCTTTTGTGGAGGAGGATTAGATCTAAGTATGTATCTGAAAATGAAGGAGTTGAAGGGGAAACTTGTGCTGGCTCTTTGAAACAGTCACTCATCCTGCCAACACAGTGGATATGCTACAGAAACAGCCCAAGGCAAGAAACGAATAGGTGGGAAGAAAGTCCGTGTTGGCTTGTGTATGGATGTGTGTAAGATTAAGAGATTGGCTTTCTCCAGGCAGACGAGGCGGGACTGGGTGAAACTAGAGTGACAATTACAGATACTTCAGAGAGACTTTGTTCTTTGTGTATTTCCCCAGAATTAAGAATCGAGGACCAAACAGTACCAGGACAAAGTTTTGAACACACCCTCATTATTCAGAGTTTTTTCCAACATTTGCTCTTAAGCTTTTAAATACTAAATACCACCTCCGAGAATCCTAAGTCCTCAAAGCACTTTTTTTTTATAATTGATAATAAAACAAAGGAAAAACTTTGCACTTTCAAAATGAGTAAGGTTAAGACACTTTAAAAAATGACATCGATGTTGATTGTATAATAAAACTGATAAAAACTAGGAAATGTTCTCAGCCGTTGACAAAACTAAGGTTAGAATCAGAAACAGATTTAACCGAGTTAAAAATAATTAACATAATTAACATTTTTATTAATAAATTTGGAATGCATTTAATCATCTCAGAATCTTAAATAATTGTGTCTGAAACCTAACCTGGATAATTGTACACCAAACAGAGATTTAAAGCTTTTGTGAATCCGGGTGTGTGTCGTTTCTTCTTATGTGCTGGGTGTTTGACTTGTCCTTTGTCTCACAACAACTAAATCCAAATTTGAGGTAACCTAGATTAAAATTCCTAAGCTTTTCATTGCAAGCAGGTTCTCTGATAGCCTGACTCTCAAGCCTGTTCTCGGCTGTTCACCTCAGTTTCCAAAGAGAGTCCAAAATATTCTCCTCTGCACTTCTCTTGCTGGAATCAGAATGTGTCTGAACTACTCCTATTGGATAATTTGTTCTCATTAGTTTAAAAATTCACCGCTCCATGGTTTTATTAACTTCGTATTTAGTTGGAAAATAGATGGGCACTAGGTCAGTTCACCACTTCAGTATTCCCTTCTCCCATTTTATGGGGATTGCTATTTCACCCCTTCTTACTTCCATTTTATACCTGTAAACAAACCATTTAATATCCTTGTCTTTACACTCTGCCATAATTAGTTTAAGAAATTATAGAGATAAATTAGCATAAAAATGTTTCAGTTTCCTTCCATTTGTCATCTGAAAACATTAGATAGCACTCTATTGCACATCATTTTCATTCTGATACCCGATAATAGACATTTGCCTTTCTATAAAATATAACAAATTATGACCAAAATTAGGCAAAATTACAAGAATCCAATTACTTAATGCAGCTTTTTATGTCTTTTGAGTACGACCACCCTGAATACCATCAGGGATAGTATTCAGAATAAAGTCTGGTGGGCTGTCAACAGTTCTTTAGACAACAGATTCCTCATAACCCATTTTCACTCCATTCCAGTCCACCTGGCCTTTTTAATATGATGCCTTCTTTTTCTTTGCTAACTCGAGAAGATGATAAAATTGTTTTTTTTTTACTTTAAAGTTTTTTTTTAGTTTTTTTTTTATCTCCAACAATATTTGCTGACAAAATAAGAACGTATTGTGTAAATAAATAAATAAATACATAAATAAAAACCTTTGTAACATGTACTTTGCCAAGTTGTCTTTTTAATGTCAAATGCTCTCAGTTTAACTAAAGGTTTGAAAAACACTTTCTTTGCCAAAAGCAGTGCTAATGTGTATTAACTACAAATATCCCCCTGAAAATGCTCCAATACAACAACTGGGGAAAAATTACGGTATGTCAAAAGCAACAAGTTTTCAGAAAGCCTTTAAGAAAACGTCTGAAGATTTTTAAGAGAGACCAATATTATTTGCTTAAATTGTGACTTTATTCTCAAGAATGTATTCAATTACTGCAATCTTCTTTTTTTATACTAGTAAACTCTAGTCAGAACAAAGATTTTGCAAAAAGGCTTTGCAAGAAGAATCTAATTTATAATTTATAATTCCAAATTCAGTGTGTAATATATCAGTGTAATGCTAAAATTAAAATGGTTGCATGGCGCCACTAGAAGCCCAAACTTCCACAAGCTGCATATGAAAAAAAAGCCATTTCTAATAGTAGGTCTGTCATTACCTTAACAGTGGTGGGTTTATTTTAGATTTCCCGTTTGTCACTTTGATGACAAATGACAATGTGTGTGTTCAGAGACTCACCGGTGAGGTTGGTGCGCGCGCTGTAGGATCCCAGGTACCGTCCGTCTGTGTTGGGGGTGTAACACTCAAACACACCTTGCTCCCTGGCCTGCACTTTGGTGATGTGAAGAACCGCTGAGTCATCACTCAGCCTCTCCACAAAAATCTCTTTACTGTTCACCCTCTGGGCATACACAGCATAAGCATAGTCTGACTGGGCTGTGCTTACAATCCGGATCTCCCGTTCTGGTACTGATGGTAGGTACATGGACCAGTCAAAGTCCTGTTTCACACCGTCTTTGTAGCCTGTCACGTTGCACCAAATGGTCACATGGGAGCCTTCTGTCCGGACCAGGGGTCCACTCTGGACTGTCACAACCCTCTGAGCAACTGCAACGCCCGCTGCAAGATAACAATGGGAAGAGAAGGAAGCAAAAAAGAAGAAAGAAAGAAGTGAAGGTGGGGAGAAAAGAAAGGAAAACAAGAGTTAAAAAGCTGCAATTTAAATATTTAACACTGACACAGTTTAGACACCGTACATCTCCCAGGAAATACAGAAAAAGACTGACGCGTGTGCAGCTGAGCCTTCTGGGAGCAGTTCTTGCTGAGGTAGAAATGCCCACAGACAATCACACAAACATGGCTTTTAAAACGGCACTCGAAAAGATTACTGTAACTGTTGTCGCTCACTGCTATTACATGCACTCAGACATTAGCTCTTCACCTTATGCACAGCAATAAGGCTGCACTACACCGAGGTTAGAGGAAGCCATCTGGGAGTAACGTGAGAGCTCAGCGTGAGCAGGTAAAACACAAGCCCGTGAGACGCATTAAGGCTGTCAAGCTGCAAAGAGAACAGGTGCTATTGAAGTGGATAATAAACAGTGTTTATCCTGATGCATCCCTAATCTTTTTGTCATGCCATGATTCCCGAGCATGGATGAGAACAAACCGTGGATTTGAGTCAAACTGAAACATCAGCCAGGCTGACACAAACAAGTATTTGTTTATTGGCAACACACTTGGCACAAACATGCAAGGGATAAACATAACAATGAAATTCCCTCACACAGTTCACTTTTATGGTCATTTTGAAATGTATTTTGCCAGGCAGACAGTACTGCTTCTTAAAACATGTTACGAAAACTGTCTTTTCTACATTTCAGTATGATATTTGTAGTCTAAATCCTCAATTGCAGAGTGATTAACCTAAAGAGTCAATTTAAAATGTTTTTTTTTTTTTATCTGGTAATTTCAAAACTTCTTTTCTGACACAAAAATAACCTTTCTTTCTAAAAAAAAAAAGAAATGCAGTTTATTTTATTCTTGAAATAATATTTTGACAATGTAAACAGCAAATGGATGTAACTTATTTAATGTTTTTCTAGAAATAATGACCATTCAAAGCACTTTTACACCTGACCAGCATTCACCTAACCGTACTCACAAATGAGCACACATTTATTCGCAGAAATGTGAATCTTTAAACAAACTGGGGCTAAGTGCCTTACTTGAGGGCACATTGACATGTTGCTGGAAAGTTTACATAAACCAATAATTTCAAAAACCAATCAATAACCAATTTTAAGACAATTACACTTCCCATTCAGCCCCAGTTGTCCCAAGTTAAAAGCTGATGAGTAAAATGCGAGATCACTATGTGTAGAAAAATGAAACCTGTATAAGCATTACATAGACTTCTAATATATGCTGTGATATTGGTAAGTCAATCAATCGATCAACTTTTTGACTGGGTCAATCAACAAACAACATAGATTTTCTGCGCTGTTTTAGAATTGTACTCTGCCTGTAATTTTAGCAAAGGCAGCGAAGGAAGTGAAGGGAGTGAAGGGAGTGAAGGGAGTGAAGGGAGTGGTTCAGTCCGTGTCGGTCACAAATTGAATTAACAATAACAACTGTCTCGTTCAGATTGGCTCTTCTCTCTTTGCAGTGGAGGATGATTGTTTATAGCACAGACAATTTTCAATAAACTGGTGCATTTTATGTGTCACAGGCAAATGTTAGCGACTGGGTAAAATTTAAAACCTCAACACAGGCTATGCTGTTGTTCCTCAATAGCCAAGAGCCCAGACTCTCTGTCTAGCGCAAGTGGCTGGTTTTAACCAGACTAGTGGTAAAAAGAGTGTACTTGTGCACATCAGAAGTTTTTTAAATCTTTTGTTTTTCAAATTATATTTTTTTCAAATCAGTATTTTTACTGAGGTCAATTACAGACAGGCTAGAGTGCTTCTAAATCTCTGGGTAGGGTACCAGTCTGTTAGGTCTCCAAAGTACTGCTTCTCAGACAGCACATTTCCTAACTTTCTTCTCCTCACTGGACAAATTGGCATATAAAAAGTCTCATCATCATGCTTCACAGTTAAAAGAGAAAACCTGTAAAAATTAGAATATATAATCTTTTAAAAATTGCTGATATTGGATCTTACAGTTCTTTAAACTGTAAATGGAATAAAGCCTTGGCTTATCCTGAGAACAGACACTGACTGCTGTGTAAAAGCCCCTTTGTACAGTGATCATTACCCATCTTTGTAACCTATATTTAGGGATACAACATATGTGAATGTTGACTCAACCTTTTTCAAACACACACACTCACCCAATACACAGGCATGCACACATAAAATCCCCATTTAGGGAACAACTATAAACAACCCTCTGACTGAGGCCGGAGACAACAGAACACTTACACATACCCCAAATCTAGACAGAGGGACAAGCGTGCCATTTCCTTTCTGCACAAGCAACTGGGGATTGCAGCTGTTTAACTGTGTGTGCAGACGTGTGTGTGTTTTAGAGAAAGAAAGTCTGTTCAAGTCTAAGTCTAAGTCTGTGGGCACAATGCTCAGTATTAATAATTCACCACAACAGCTTTTTAACATTAACATCCTTGCCTCTCTCACACTTCCACCTAAACCTACTGTGTTTCATTCAGCGTTTTTTAACTTGACTCTTTTTCTGTCCATGTAATGCGTGTCTATGTGAGAGATGTCTCCATTTGCATTGAGAAATACTTATGTTGTTTCAAGATTAAATATGCACACAGTGTCAACAAAAATATGGAGTTGGTGAAGAAGATCCATAATTACTTTGTACTTCTGCATATATTTATGTGCAAATAATGTATCGGTGAGTATACATATGTTACTCTAACACTTTTTATTCTTTGCTTTTGAGATTCATGCAACTCATTGGTGAGCTATAAGGTATGTGTGTATACATTTTGCATAACACTTTTTAAACAAGACCTTTCACTAAAACATGACTGGAAAAGTTACAAAATAAGTAGGTGAAAACTATTTTCAGTAGGCATAATTCAGTATGATATGATTCTAATGTGATAAAATGGGGGCTGCCCATGTCGCCCATATCAGAAATCGCCACTGATTGACTTTTTTTTTGGCTTTTGTTTCAAGTTGCTCCCTATCTGAGGTGTTTGTTTACTATGAACCAAATTTCAAAAGATATCAACCCCTTTTCATAAGTTCATATCAACAATTTTATTTTAATTTTTTGTTCTTCCATAGAAAAGAAGCTGACACAGATACCCCTGTGGGACAATTAAAAGAAGAATATATCAAACTGGGGATACAAAATTAATTACAATTATTCATAGAATATTTATTCTATTTTCTTTAACATGTATTCACTGTACGAAAGACTCTTTTTTAATTATTATTTCAGTCATGAATGTCTCCCGTGTCGAGAGTTCTCTGGATCCTCCGGCTTCCTTTCACCGGATAATTCTTGTTTAGAAAATAAATGAAATCAATACAAAAAATCTTGTATTTTACTTAACTCTCATATCTTACACTGTGTTTTCAAAATAGAGATTATTTGCTAAATACTTCAACAGTAAGAAATTCATTTAGAATTAAAAATTCTTCCAAAAGGAGCAAATCTTGAACTGTATTTATTGGTGCTAAAAATGCCTGAAAGGAATCTGGCTGTAAATGTTCTGGGATGAAGTTAAAAAGGACCTTGACTCTATCGCCTCTTTCCCTTTGCTGTATTGGCACTTTGCTGATCTGGCAGCACCACAGCTACCAATTTCCAGCTCAGATCAGCTTATAACTGTACTGCTACATCACCGCTTCTCATGTTTCAGTCCATCTTCAAGACCTGCTGGAAGCATATTACTCATACACCTCCAAAAAAAAAAAGGAAAAAAAAACTAATATTACTCATCTCTCACAGTGTTGGTGCATTAAGAGCTTTCCCTTCGCTTGCCTGTCTCCTGTCATCCCTCTTAAAACGAGCCTCCTTACTTCTGATTACTCTCACTTTCCTTCCTCTGTGTTTCACCCGTCATCAATCCCTTCCCTTGTCCTGCCCCTGCAGTTTCTTTCTCTCCACATTCCTGTCTCTTTTCCCTGCCTCGCGGTTCTCTGCATCTTTTCAGGCGGGATTTAGGCAGCTCTGTGGAACTTCAAAGTGCCCATCGTTCTGCGGGCTGTTTAGAAAGGATGACAATGACAGACCGAACCCTGCAGACCTTCAACTGATCTCTCTATTCCGCCACTCTTCCACAATAATCCTGCGCCCACAACCCCCCCACAGCTTCCTCACCTCTGGCTGTGCCGGCTTGATCTCCAGGTGCCTGGGTTTGCTCAACAAGGCCTAAGTGGTTTTTTTCCCTATTATTATTGCTCATCTCCATTTCTGCAAACAGCTGATGTTGGATGTTTGTACCTTTCTCTTGCACCCCACCTCACTTTTTTCCAGTTTTCCTCTCCCCCTTGTCTCATCTCTCTAGTTTAGCTGCCAGTTGCTTCTCACACACCTTCACTGGATGCAGGAAGTGTGATTCCAGTGGAAGATGATGCTGAGTGACCACAAACAAGCTGTCCTTGATGTTCATCAGTTGGAACAAACAGAAATGGGAGCAAATGATTTCAAACTCACAAACACACACACACACACACACGCACACACAAAGCTGCAAAGCGGATTAAGCTAAGTGGAAGTGGGGGTTAAACACTAATCCAATCATTTGTGGCCAGTGTCTTATTCTCAGTGGAAAAAGCAGCGAAACATGCCTGCTCCACAGACATCATCTCTACGCTGTGACACGTGATAATTATACACCTGGAAAGGTGTATAATAAAAACACAGCAGGGGTGAAAGTAATATAGAAGATACTCACAGCAGAGGCGAAACGTGCTAACGTGGTGATTCAAAGCAATCATCAACTAAACTCGCTCACTCACTCACACACACACACACACACACTGCTGGTTTTCAGATAGCTTTGTGTGGATTTCTATTAACTTAATGCATTCTGTAGTCCTTCATGATAAGTTTGACAAATGCAAATGGCAGCTAAAATCCAAAGCCTAAAAACAAACAATGACCTTAATGAAAGAGCTCACTTTCTGTGCTCGAAGTCACAAAACTGATGGCACTCATATAATGTCCCAAATTTAAGGCTTGGTGAAACAAATCTGAAGTGTGTTACCTTCAGTTGTTGTAAAAAAAAAAAAATGCAATTCATGTCAAAAATAACTGACATGTACGAAATTTGACTTTGCAATTGAAATCGGGACTGTGTTTCTTTAAGAAGCTCCTATTCTTTCTGACTCTTTTTAAGCCTGTCATCACAACAACGCTCCTCCATGATACTGTTTACAACCATTCTTAGGAACACTAGACACTCTTATCACTAATGTCACAGCCTGAAATATCAAATAGACAACATATTCCTATAGAAGTAATATATAGGAATATTTCCCACATTCCCAACCTTAATCCCCCACTATATAATATAACCAGGTGCCCCCAAAGATACTAGAGTAAAGGAAACCTATGCATATGCACTCGCTGGCCACTTTATTAGGTGAACCATTGAAGTACAGACTTGGAGCCCTTGCTTTCAGAACCTCCTTCATTGTTCTTGGTCCAGATTCACCAGGGTGTCAAACATTCCTCGAAAACCGCAGTTCCATTTTAATAGCTTCCTGTCATCTAAAACTAGTCTACCCATTCTCCTAAGGCTTCTAACATCAACAGGGCATTTTCACTCACATCACTGCTACTCACTTGAAATATTCAGACCATTTGCTCTAAACCTGAGAGATGGTTGTAGATGAAAATCCCAGTAAATCATCATTTTTGAAATGCTCAAGCCAGCCCTACAGACACCAAAAACCAAAACATAATCAAAGTCTCTTAGATTTCCTTCATTCCTTTTTGATGCTCATTTCAAACTTCAGTATGTAAAGGTCCCTAAAAGTGGCCACACTATTGGTACGTAAAAGCAATTGAACAGATACATCTAGGTGACACGGATGACACTGTCTTTGGACAAAAACATGCAGTAGCACTAAGATGAATGTACTTTAAGCAACATTTACCTTTAGCTTTAAACCTATCTGTTTACATTACATGAAAACCAGAATCAGATTTGCTTGTGTTGTTCAAAACAATTAAGAGAAATCTCTAAAATGTCAATTACATTCTTATACTACACTCACAAACAGACTGAGAAAATGAACCAGAGTGGCTTAATTATAATGAACTCATGTTACATTAAGTAAGCAGTCAATTTTTCAAGCACTAAGTCTTTTTCACTAATCATCTCATTGATGAGTGCAATTAACTCTGATAGAATACGACGTTTAGCTCTTACTTCAGTTTTGTAGCAAAATACTGCTAACAAATGCGTTTTTCTAGTGATTAACTTTTTTTTTAATTTATCCATGAATATTTGATAATGTAACTTCATATTAATAAGCAAGTTCAGCTGAGTTGTAGATTTTTTTAGTTTTGATGAGGTTCTAGCCTAGTACACACTAATTTAACAGAAGACATATCCAATAATCTATCAACCAACTACTTACATGTCAAAGAAACATCACCGAAATAACATCTGTTATTAAAACATGAACCAATTATGAAAGGGATGAAATCTATGTCCTATCTGCCCCAAGAGAAGTTCAAACTTATGGTTCCCGTGAAGATTCCTAAAACTCAAGGAGGCAATGAAAAGAGCAGAGAAAGAAATTGCTTGGTTGGAAAAAAAAAAGCGAAAACAGTAGGAGGCCGACAGTTACCTCCAGGGTCCCATCCACTCCTAAAAAGCACTGAGCTAAGTGAATATATGAGTGTGACACTCACTTACACTCTGCACATATGTATATCAGAGAGAAATAAACGGCACATCAGAGTATACCCCCCCACACTCCTCCAGTACTGGTTCAAAAATTCTCTTGTACTGCCCCTTGATCTTTCTGCCCTCAGGCCATCGAAAGCATTTGACCCCATTACCATCATTACCAGAAAGAGTAGGAAAAAAAGTCCAAAAAAAAGTCAGATTCTGTGATGAACAGAAAAAGATGAGACATAAAAAATGGGAACGTTAACATTCAATGATTGACTAAGGCCATATGAAACACATTTTCAAGTACTTTCTTATTGACATGACAAGTGATTTTGTACTTGTGCCAACATATAAGTGACAGGAAATGAGCTCTTGGAGGCTGAAAATGCCCATATTGTCTTTGAGGAAGAAATGAGTCAGTAGATAACTCTGGGAAATCATGCCATCCTAATGGTTTGATGAGAATCCCCAGCATTTCTCTTTCACAGTGTTTTGGCTCTTTGAGTGGCTCTGGACAGCGTCAAACATTACAATTCAGGCAGCATCCTCCTCCTCTGTCTCTCTCTCCCTCTCTCTCTCTCCTTCTCCAGCCCTTGTCCTTCCTGCAGTGATAATCACCATCTGCGTCAGAATGTAAAAATCATTGTAACAGGCATGTTATTAACAACCCCTGACCCTGCTCCCAGCATCAGACTCCTCAACAAATCCCTTCCTGCCTGACGAATGTATTAAATAGAATCTTTTAAATCCACGTTTTGCAGACAAATATCTTTCTTAAGAGAGAGAAAAAAAACTGAAGTATTAGCAGCTAACAGAAAACACTTGTCACTGAAAGCTCTGTCAGTTGAAAAACAGGTGTGACAGTGAGTGCAACTTGAAGAGGAGTTGATACAAAGGGAGACTTAAGAGTTGACTTCCATTAGCGGCCGGTAAGACAGGCCGTCTGGTCACTTCAACAGCTGACAAACACTTACAACAACTGCCCATTACACCCACACAGCACTAATCGGAGCAAAAGCAACTGAGTACAAGATGTACAGGCAGCGAGTATAACAGTAATCATTGTGTATGTCAGAATACTGTGTCTCCATATCAATGGAGCATGTAGAGCTAAGGCTGGTCATGTGTCTGTCATATAAATATTGGATGCTTAGGCAACAATCAAGAGGGTTTTCAATTTTTAGTGTGTTTTTTTTTTTGTTTGTTTGCCAGCAGAATGATTCATCGTTGTACTTTTCAAAGCTTTTGAAAGCCAAAAACATCAGAAGGCATGAGATGAATCACTACATGTTAGACTGCTTTAATGTACTTTCTGTTTGCATCAAGGTAGAGGGAAATGAAATGTTTTTCTTGTAAATACCTGAAGCATCCTTTTCAAAAATAAGACCTTGGTTTTCTTAATCTTTCTGTAGCTTTGCAGCAAATGGTAATGTAATACTGGCTAATGATGTAATACCTGCCTGTAGCATCATCATTTTGGCCATTTCAAAAGAAAATATCTTTCCAATACTTATTTGAGCCAAAAACACCTTTTTGGGAGGGGGTATTATTAACATTTCCACAGTCAAGTAACTATGTCACCTTCAGGTGTTATAAAAAATACTGTAAACAATTTAAAATAAATTTGACTTAGCATTATCGCCATATTTGACAGCTTGACATTGGCCTCTGCCTCCAAGAATTTCCTACCCTTTTTGACACTCGCCCTTCATCACCTCATCACAATAATGCTTGAACTTGCCATCCACTGTGTCCATTTCCTGTCTTTCTTAAGAATATGGCTTATTTCTTTAGTTATATGCATTCAGAATTTCCTCTATTAAGGAATGCCTAAAGTGCACTGTTCTTAGTAGTTAGAAAACTGTGCTAGAATTCAATAAGAGAATAAAACATGTCATCAAAATGTTACCAACACAGAATATTACAAGAAAAGAATTCAATGCAATGCATATCTTCTCTTTTTGAGTTTTTGATTCATTTTTGTGTGTAACACACTCTGCTCTGCAAGACTTCAGAATTCATTCTCAAGTATATTTAGCTATTTTAAACAGCATGGGCTCTGATTATTAAATATCAGCCTGATTAGCTGCTGGAATATAAAAAATTAAAAACCTGAAAGCAACTCTAATACTTTCTGCATACTTTCTAGCTGTCATCTTTATCTCTGATTTGACGCAAACATCTGGTGCAGAAGGACTCCTAATCTGGACACAAATATCCATCTTTGGGGCCTAATAGCTATATCTTTTCTATCCAGTGACTCCAGGGAGAAGCTATTGATTTAGTACTTCATGAGAAAAGTTAATACTCCTTGAATGTATTTCAGACAGATATGCTAGATTTTACCTCTCCTTATATTTTGCAATTCTAAAGGGTCTTCACTTTACCTTCACATATTGCACTCACACATAATCGACAGGCCTGGCACACAAAAATGCCTGTTTCTCAAACTATTAAAAATGCTACAAAATTGTCTCTGCAATAATTGTAGTATGTGATCCCATATTGATCAGAGAGATCCTACATGAGATCAATTTGAATACCAAAAATCTCTCCTCAGTAGATCTGAATTTCTGCATACACCAGTCCTTTTTACTCAGGTATAGTAAATTTAGCAATAAAAACAAAGCAACATAAAAAATAAATATAAGAATACAGCAATGCCCATGTAAGAATAAAAACAAAGTCTAGTGTGCCGTTTGTGAAGACAAGTTCATGAACTGTACAGCATCAGAAGAGAAGCTGCTCTTTAGTTGTGACGCTGTGCAACCTTCTGCCTGGTTTCCCATTATTCTGCATTTGCTGTCACCTCTAAAGGTATTAGAAAACCTTTGACAAGGCCTTGAAGTGTAAGGAGAGCTCACGGTAGTCTGCAGAATGTCCAACTAAAGGTCCAAGCCAAAGATGTGTTAGTGGAGCAATGTTAGATTTTTAAACTCCTCCACTTGTCTAACATAACCTCCATGTTGTCAAATCAGTTTATCTTTTCTTTTACTGTGTAGCCCACTGCTGGAGAATCTTTTTATAAAATGAGATTGCCAAGCTAACTTCTTTTTTCCAGACATTGTTTACCTCATGTGACCTTGTTCCCTCTCCTCAGATAACTGCAAGCTTTCACGCTGAGGACCTCCCTTAAGATGTGCATTAAGAGCACACAGAAGAAAGCAAGAATTGCAACATTTCATTTATATTAATCGCAAGGGGATGTGGATAAATGCCTTCCGTCCTTAATTGGTGCCCTCATTTTATCACTTCCTACTTCATTGTGTTCACATAAAGCAGTTTGCACCTATAGATCAGCTTTTCAAATATGTTTTCCCCCTTTTAGTTATGGAGATCAGTCCTCATACAAAGGATCAAATCAAACCATGATTTCACTTAGTTGCATAGTGCTTAGAAAAACTTTGTAAAACATTTATTTCAAATTGACTAGGTTCTCATTTCCACTTCAACCAGTTGGCTTATATAATGTGACTGATTAGGATCCCTATTCAAACCAAAAATAACTCTGAGTGACCCCCAGCTAGTGTACAATATTTCTCACAAAACAGTGTGAGAATCTCTAGATCGATAGATCATCACTTGTCAAAGCAGACACAAAACATGTCCCTGATGGGAAATAATTGATGCATGGTTGACATGCCATGACAACTAGCTCAATTTTTGTATCTAAAAAAATAAATAAATAATAACAATGAAAGGTCCAAAAAGATGAATCAGTGAAGGAACTTGTTGCAGGGTTTTTTTTCTCAATATCTAATTGTTTTTTCTTACATTTTTTGTGACCCTTAACTACTGTCGCATGTGTTTTATCACTGTTAAAAGCTGACTTTCTTCAGTATTAGCTGGTGTTACTTACCTTCTCATTCCAAAAAACTAGCTCCACCATTGCCACTTCCATGTTTAACAGATAGAGGAGCTCCTCCTGTCTCTTAAAAACTTTACGTAATACGCAGATGAACTAGAGCTGTTTTTTGAAAGCCCAATTTATGGCTTCCAGTCGACTTATTGTTCTACAAGACATAAATTTTGCTATACACTTTTTACCCACCTGCTAGTGTCCACTGCAACTTTCTACAGATGTCTGTGTGCATCTTAGATTTTTGAGATTGTGCCAATTATGCGCACTGAGAGCAAAATAATTAGTTCAACTCGAAGGGAGACTCCAAGAATACATTACCAATGAAATCATGAGTAGAGAAAAAACGATGATGTCCAACTTTTAGGAAATATCAAGTGGACGGATTTGCTGTTTTCTCTACATTAATACGTTATTCTGATGGAACCACAAGTATTCAAAACTGCAGTTATATTCTAGTGAAAAGTCCCTTTATTCTAATCCATTAAAGTTCCCTGTGAGACTGAAGTTTAGAATATATGTAAGTCAAACACTTTATTTTGGTTCAACAAAATCAGTCTGACTATGAGGCATGCCTCTCGGTGAGGTCCATGCAGCTCAAGGCCATGGACAGAGAGATACATAAAGGCCTTAAATTTTTAAAAACCAGGAGGCACATTTCTCTGCTAAGCAGAGTCTCACTGCAAACAGGTCTATGCCAAATGCTTAGATTCTGTCAGTCAAATCCAGGCCTCAAAAGTTTGCCTGAAATTGAACTCCCGCTGTGACTTCCACCTCGGTCATACTCTCTTCTGCTCTCACTATGCTAACTAGTTCTGATTTATGGCTCCCCTGGGCCACAGCAGTCATGACCCCACCTGCACTGTTGCTCATAACAGCTGGTGCACCCAGGATGGAAGCAAAGGGGAGTTTTCAGTGCTAAGTCATATGAATGTGTTTGGTTTTACTAAACACTATCCATTAGTAGTTATTGCCATAAAAGGCTACTTACCATAATGCCTTTTTATTTCCAGTTTGGGACAACTCATATTCACTCCTTTTTTATTCTTATGCTTTTTATCATTTTTCTATTGTGTTAATTGCTTAGGCCAGATCACATCTATCCTCCTCTGTTCAACAGCTGCCTCTCTGTTGAACAGAGAGGCACCTCCCTCCCACACCCTCAGCTGCTTTGCCTTCCTGTTTGACCACAGAAAAACAGCAGCCTTTGTAATCAGATTTAATAAGCAAGCAATGATTCCTCTGATCCATTCAAATAACAGCCTGAGCATAATTTCGATCAACATTCATTAGTTTTTCTATTGCTCATCCTGCAAAGCAACCATTTATCAAATGCCACATGTTGCTTTATTAATCTGCCCTTCAACATGGAAATATTGCAAAGTATGCAAGCTTACACTGGAACGCAGTTGGAAATACTGTGCACGACTGTGCCATTTAGCTTCGGAGCACTGCAGCAAAAGTCAACAGGGAGAGTCTGGGCAGAGCTGAAACTCGTCTGCTGCACCACAGTCAAATGTGGCACAGCAAGAGAAACATCTTGTCATATAAATTTCATTAAAATCTAAAAAGTATGTGTCAAGTCAGCTCCTTACTAACCATATTGTCAATGAATAATTTAAAAAAAGAGTGAGTGACTATGAGAAGCAGCAGCTTACTAGTTAAGAAGAGCACCTCTCTAGCTCCAACATAAATTTATTCAATGAATGTGAATCTTGGATAAAATAGACAGGCTTCCTGGGAGCTTGGTACTCAAGAACATAACAGAGTTGTACATTTAATACAGGATGTGATGAACTGAAGGACTGTTTATGCGACATGGATTTGTTTACGTCAGTAGTAAGGTAAAGCAAATTCTTAAACTGCTTCGAAATTTCACATTTATGTAACAAGGCAAATGTGGGTGTTTGGAAATGTTTTCAGTTGTGAAAAACATAAATATAGTTTAAAGTAAACATCAATGAATCGCAGTCTGTCTTACCACTGTTTATCAAACAGAAAACGTTTTTATTTGGATGGCTGATTCTCCATGGGAAAATCGTCTTGCCTTAGGACTATGACATTGATGCATGAACATCCAGGCAACTCTAGGTGTTAGTTATTAGCATACATTTGATCAGGTCAGAAAATGTAGCAATGTTTCTCTGTGTCTGAGCCAAATGAGGCTCAGACACCCGCGGGAAACATTTGACTACCCATCCTGTTTTGGTAGTCTGAGTTTCCTCTGAACCACAGCATGTGTAGCATTAGCTTGAAGCGACTGTTTATGGCTGAACAACATCTTGCTGTGACAAAACTGTGGACAGCCTTATAAAGTTGGACAGGTTTGACAGACTGTGTCCGATGAGTGCCATTTTGACAGCTACACTGCTGTAGGGCTGTTAAACCCCCACGAGTAAAACACATACTGATTCCATGGAGAAAAGTGACACCTGCATAAAAGTATTCTGGCATATGGAAAAATGGGAGGGTTGACATCCATGAGCGTTAGCTTAACAGTGGAAGAGAGAGTCATAGAACAATGTTGTTTATTTAAATACTATCAGAACTTTTGCGTTTTAAACTACAGCTTTAATCACAAGCAGTCGTTGGCCATGGTAGTAAATTACATGCAGACTGGGCTCACTACAGAGCTCTTGTAAATCCCTCCTTAGGGTGCTCTTTTGTTGCATCTCTAAGCTACTGCATTCAGAGAGCAACTGGACACAGTTGAAAAGAAAAAGTTGTAAAATGGTGATATATGCCTGTCAAGGCAACATTTTACAGTTGGTAAGCTACACCCAGCATGTCTGTTAGGCTACTAAAGAACAAACTTCATCTAATTACCTATCTAATATCAATTTAATTACATGAGCAGGTTTTCTTAAAAATACTAACTTTAGCAGGTAAATATTTCCTACTGTTGTTTAAGTCCATTAGATAAAATGAAACTGTACATTTTTTTTTGTTAAAAGTAGAAGCACTTAGCATCCTTTTTTAAATTTAAATGTAAATGCTGTAATATCACAGTGCTTTTTCTCAAGGTTATCATTTTTTAGTGTCAAATACTAACCGGAGATTAGTTATATCTACTGTTAGAACTGGTAAGATAAAACACTTTTAATAACTCACTAATAGCTAGAAGACTGGCAACACCAGTTTTGGTTTCATGAAGGGCTGATCCAGTCATATCAGCCCTTTTACACATACACACACTGATACACACAGGCACACACACTCTTCGAGTACATTAACAGCCTCCGGCTATACTCCCAGCTCTTAGTCCATTAACTCTTTGTGGACACCTGCTACCCTACAAACCTCCAACCACCCCTTCCCCCAATAATCATCCTGACCTCACACACTTCCCCCTATGTGGTCTGCTTGAATACTCACAGTTCCAAATCTATACTAAACAAAAGTTTTAAGCCAAAGAATTAACCACATCACAACACCAAAATTAATCCATGTGAATAAATTCTTCTAATAAAGGCAAGCAAGACCAAACTGAGATGCTGCTATGTTTAGTCATTATCAATCTCAGACTTGTGTGCAATTATGTCAGACAGCTGCATCTACTTAATGTACAGTTGCTAGTTTTTGCATGATTGGCAACCCGCATTCAGCCAAGGCGTTTGTACATAAAGCTTCAGATTGGAAGACAAAAGTAATTAAGTATTAATTAGTCTACTTCAAACAGACTTTTTCTGCCTTTGTCTGTCATTTGCCTCCCCAGCTGTCAAAGACATGAGCTGGGTAAAAACACGCATTCATAAATAAAAGGCCAAATAAGGATGCACACACAAATGCATCCACCTTTTAAGGTTGGAGGAGTGAAGCGGAAAAAGGGATAGTTTT
This sequence comes from Brachyrhaphis terrabensis, assembly GCA_903067065.1. NCBI lineage: Eukaryota > Metazoa > Chordata > Actinopteri > Cyprinodontiformes > Poeciliidae > Brachyrhaphis > Brachyrhaphis terrabensis. Next base: position 27,249 of record CAEGAG010266725.1, on the reverse strand, counting down.
GGAATACACAAAGAGAGCCAAGAGATTTTTGTTGTTGACAGAAAGTTAGGTGCACAGTCTGAATGGGAAACGTCAGGCTGAGCGTTTGTCACCGCTCCTGGATCGGCAGTGTGTGCGCTGGGAGCCGTAGCCATAGTTACAGTGCTTGGTGTGCATCCCACCAGCGTGGGATCTGCTTGGGTGTAGGATCAAGCAGGGAGCAGAGAGAGTGTAGCTGCATGCAGGGACAGTAGCTCACAGAGATCTGTGTTTGTGTGTTGGTGTGGATGCGTGAAGTGGAGTCCTCTCTCCAGCCAGCCACCATCAATGTTCCCACCACATAAAGGTAAAAAAGGGAGGAGGAGCAGACAAATTCCCAAAGGAGAAGAGAGGGGCTTTGCTTTAGTCTTTAAATCTTGAGGAGGTTGGAGATAAACGTGACTATTAAACACAAAAGCTCCTGTTTAAGGTGGATAAACCATCTAGTTTGCATCCCACTTACTATCAGTTTCTAATTAGTGCTCTTTGAAGAATGGGTGGGAGGGGCCCTGCATTGTTTCAAAAAACAGTGGGGGAGGGAGGTCAGGGGTTATTCACTGCAGAGGAGGCAGCTGGAGTGCCTTTAACGTGCACAAGGCAGAGAACCATGCAAATCAGCCCAAAAAGAACAAACCAGTTCACTAATAGCTAGAAGGCTGTTTTGGGGTTTGTTATCAGAAACACGCGAGATATAATCTGAAGAGATGAGCCGGCTCAGCAACGAGATTCTGTGAATCTGTGGAGGAGTGTAAAAACCAGACGGTTAAACAGACGTCAGGGAGTAGATTCAAATGAGATACAAAGCAGAAGCTGCCCCTGTTCTGTGTCCAGCAGTAGCTTCTTACTAAACTACTGCAGCAGGCAGAATGCCTCCTTCAAAAACTTAGGCCAGGCTGTATTTCCACTGCATCCATCAGGATAAAATACCCCTCAAGCAAAGATTGTTCTTTTTATTTACAATCAGTTCTTAGGCAGGGTTTCATGAAGGAAGGGAATTTTGAATATTTTGCTTCCCCCCACCCATAATTTCTGTTTAGACTGATTTACACGTCATATTTTCTTTTAACTTTACAATAATATATGATTTAAATCCCCTGATGATTTTAAATTACTCTCTCTTGTGAATGACTCGTACAGTCAAAATAATATTTTTAAACAGTTTTTGTTCTGAAGTACAAATAAAAATGACATAAACCAGAAATCTGTGAATACATTTAAGCTAAGAAACCAGAATAGGTCAGTGGCAGTTTGTGCAAAATTAATTCTCTGGACAAGCTCCTTTTTCTGAGCTCTGTGTTTAGAAGTAGACAGACTTTTCTCAATCAAACAAGGCCAAACTGCCAAAAAAACAAAGCCTTGGAAATGTTATTTTTTATGTGTTGACACAAACAGAATAATGGGTTTTCAAATGCCAAACTCTGTTTTAATCAAAATATTGTAGATTTACAACTAGAGAGTAACAAATGCAGACAATATGATGATAAATTGTGAAATAGTGTCCATAGTATCCTCATGAACCAAATGAACGACGGTGTTTTCTTACAGCTATTGGGGTGGGGGGGTGTGTGTGTGTGTGGGGGGGGGTAAATTGGGGGGTTATTCCCTGTTGACTTGATATGTATATACACACATAATAAATTAAACAGTCACCATTTTTAACAGGAGTGCTGTACATGTAACAAACTTACTATGCCAACTCAAGACATGCACAGCAAAAAAAAAAAAAAAAAAGTGAGAGTGAAAAATTTGTTTCTTCCCTTGATTTGCCAAGAACATAAACAAAGTTCTTTATGGCCCAGTAAATATCACTCTTCACAAGAACTCAAATGGAGAACATTTGGAAAGTCCTTATAAGTCCCTATTGGAAAATTTTGTTTGTAACAACCACACTTCCAGTCACACTATGGTGGTGTTATACTACACAGGAAAAAGATCTACTTTTAATATGTATTAAAAAGCTGTCAGAACTTCCAGAATAGAATGCTGTCATTTTGTTCTTGTAGCTCTGAAAGTGACAACACATTTATCTGTCCCTGTGAAGCACGTATAGGCCTTTAGAGGTGATTTCAATTCTGTTTCATAGTGTAAATGTGTCAAACATGTACAAGTTATGACTGTAAACCATGAGGTTGCAATGTCAGCCTCTCTTTTTGTCTAATTTCAAGTGAGAAGACAATAAGTCTACCGCAGCAAAAACCCTTTAAAGTGTATTTGTAGCAACTTTCCATGAAGATTGTAGTCATTTCATAATAGCTATAAAGTGTAACAGTTACGACAAAATGTCGTAATAATTAGGTCCAAATTTTTTTGCAGTATTTAAGCATGTGGCTTTATTATGGACACTACAATGAAACCACACACAAGAAACAATCAGGTTAAAATACGAGGTTCTGGGAATATATGTTCCTAAAGGAAAAACAGTGGAGGGCTCATGGTTAAAACCAGCCTTTTGTTTCTCGTCAGTCAATCATCTTCTCCATTTGAGGGGGAGAGAGAGAAAAAAAGAGAGACCACATCTCAAATCTGGGTCACAGGGGAGGATCGTCATTTAAAAAGCAGACACTGCATGCTTGAGAAGACACTATGATTACTCACAGCTAACTTTAGTTCAATCAGTTCCAACTAAAGAAGAACAAATGGCTTCACCTCTTCTGAAGCGACAATGGAACAACAGGTTACTAGGCTTTAAGCTTGAAAAAGAGACAGAGAGACGTTGGACCCTGATTGGAGAATTCACTGTAGCAGTAAAACTAGTAACTCGGTGTGAGTTTCAGTAACAGACTGTGAAGCCTGTAGTACAGGCCAGTTACTCGCCCTGTGGCTATTTGACACTAACTAGTATGTGCCTGAAGGTGTATCTGAAGCAAAAAAAATCCCCCTGCACAAAACGAAACCCCCCCATTACTGCAATCAAACCCAACTTATAAAGTCCTATTGATGCACGCATGATTGGCATGGATAGATATTGACAAAGAGAGTCGTGCTTTTAATATGTACCAACTCTAACAGCTGTTTATTAAAAGCTTTTTTTATGAGCTGACAGCCTTGTTTCTACTTTCCTATTGTTTTGTCCTTTGTCAGTTGAGTCAACAGTGTTATGATATGATAAAAAACAATAGCACAAAGGGGATGTTGTCATGAGGGTATACAAAGACATGGCGCTGGTGTTTATTTTGCAAACCAGCATGTGTGCATCTACGACATATAGAAGACAGAAAAATAACAAGGAAAGCACACAGAGCAATAATCAGAGAGCAAGCTACACGAGGCCATGATTCCCCTGACAGCCAGAAGGACTGTCTTGGATTCTCATGACAACAGCCAGCAAATCTCAGAGAACACACGCCAAAGATTTTCCAAGCCATACACAGAACATAGAGCAGACGCAAACACCTAAACGGTGACTTATTATGTTCTGATATTGTCTAGACTGCAATATCTCATGCAAATTAGATATTTTGTTCTTGTAGCTCTGAAAGAGACAACACACTTTCAGAGTGTCTTGTCATAGTAAAATTGGAAAAAAAGCAAACAAGAAACACATTGGAAGAGTTTTAAAAGCTGACCCAATAAGAGGACACACTGGCTTGACCACATGTAGAATGTGTGTAATTTTTGGGTGGGTCGCCTCCAGCTGTCCCTCCCATTTGGGACAGAGTAACGTCAGGGGGTGGCATCAGGGAGTGGCACCTTGGATGTTGAACCTTAAAAGCAGGCTTAAATAATTCAACAACTACCAACAAATGGCCTGTAAAAGGTTGAACAAAACCTGAGACTAAACTATTTTTTATGTTTTGTCATATTACAACCACAAACTCAAAAGTATTTTTGTGTGATTTTACATTACAGACCATAAAGAAGAGGGAAAATTATTCTTGACTCTCACAAATTTGAATACATTAAAAAAATCTCTATTCAGTTTCTTTTCATCTGGAAAGTGTGACAAACAACTTTATGAGTCACCTTATTAGTAAATAACAGCAGAGTTTACCTATGCGTAATTTAATCTCAGAGTAAACACAGCTGGTCTACGAAGTCCTCAACAGTTTGTTAGAGAACATCAGCGATGAAAAGGCGTCATGCAAACCGAGGAACAAAGCAAACGGGTCAGGGATAAAGTGCTAAGAAATCTTTATAAGGTAGAAGGGTTTTCTCATAAAACAAAAATTCAACTTTCAAATATCTTGGAGCACTGATCTGCAATAGTGTTTCCACTTTCAAATACTGTACATATTCCATTTGAAAGTGGAAAGAATATGGCAAAGACAAAGGCCTAGTCATCCAACTAAACTGACAGGCTGAGGAAGGAGGGCGTCAATTAGAGAAGAAAGCCAATGTTGAAAGAAAGCCATGGGTGAAAGAAGCCCTGTTTTTAGTTTCCACAAGCAGTGGAAACGGAAACAGGAAACATTTAGAAGAAGATACTCAAAAGAGATCAGATTTTAACATTTTGGCCAACATGCAATGTATTGCCTATGGCAAAAAAACAAACAAACAAAAAAAAAACTTTAATTGCTAATCCCCATAGAGAAACCAAGCATACATGCTAAGGGGATGGTGTTGTTCAAACAGAGAATGGGAAGCAACTCAGTGTTGATGGAAGCTGCAGTAGCATAAAATAACAGGAACCTCAAAAAAGTTTTGATTAAAGCATATCTATGTGTAACAATACCCCAGTAGTCAAAGTCCAGAAGTTAATCTAATCTACTTGAGAATATAGCTGAGCAATTTTGAAAAGAATTGTTCAGTCTGTGGAATAATAAAGCTGACAGATTTTCCATCAAAAGTTAGCAACTGTAATTGCACTTATAAGTGGTTCTACAAAGTATCGATTTAGTGGGGCTGATGCCCGTCAGACCTTTCAGTTGTTGTTCTCTAGAAATATGCACAATTATGTACTACTTTAGGTTGGTTCATTGTATATAAATTGCATTCTGGTTGCAACATGACAAAAAGTTAAATGTTCACAGGGTTTGAATTCTTTTTTTAAGAACTGTTCATGTCAAAACTTGTTTTTATGCCATCTCTTTTAACATCGAACTCCTGCCATGCATTTTTTCTCTGTCTAAAACTAAAGCTCATAGTACCAGTTCTGTGCAGCAGATAATTAAACCAAATGCGACTGGTTTTTATTCACTTTCAGTTTTAATTATAAACCTGCTTCACATTAGGAAATGTACTAATTTAATGCGTTTTCCTGACAAGAAGGCATGCTATTGTTCAAGCAAAAGCCCTCTTAAACATTTGTGGCATTTGCCAGAGAAAGACATAAAAGAAAATTATGTATGCTTGAGTGGCTTTAAGTGTGATAACTTACTACACAGTAAAATGTTTAGGAAGAGTACACACAAACAGAGCAATAGACAGCAGCCAGTTATGCCTAAGTTGAAAATGAGCTTTTAACTACCGCCATGTTTTTAATTGCACCAATTATGCAGCACTGGCTTTACACCTTGCTGATTTGCTTAAAGTTTGCTGGCATCACAACTACTCATAACTTTCCATTTTTACAGTCACACAATAGCCCTGTGATGCTCCTGTTTTAGCATCTTCTCTGACTTGAAACCAGCTATTAAATACAGCAAAAGAATGATGTCCTGATCAATTCAGTCTAATAAGATGCATAATGTTTTTGAATAAAATAAAAAATCCTATTGCTTTTCTGGAGTTTGTATGAATCCAGTTTGTTTTCAAACAGTTCACAAAGTCATGAGGCAAATTTCGTTTCAAAATATACAATTCAGATTTATTTTTTTTTAAATATGTGAAAAAGATATGCTAGAATGCTAGGTCTCTCTGATCTAATATGAAGGCCAATACACACTCCATAGGAACAGAGAAATTGTTCTCTCTTTCTCAGGGCAGCAGACATTCTTCTTTTCCTGCAGCCCTGGTTTGGGAGTTCTTGCAGCTTGTTATTCTGGGCAGAATTTTCTTATGGTCTCCAAGAAATATGAGGTGGGTGTGTTGCAGTGAGAAAGTCCTATGAAGACTGTCTGAAAGTTCTGCATTTTAGTTCTTGTGACGTATAGGATATCAACAAAAAAATGTCTTGCTAACAAGGACATGTTAGGATTAATGTGGATAAATTTAGCTAACTGTCTAAATGTGTGCCAACCGTAAGCTCACACTGATTCCCATCTTAAAAGTTAAAACTATTTCAAATCTGGCAACCAGAGTGGAAGCTCTACAGTCTCCAATGTAAAGGTTTGTTTTTCTATCATGGATGGAAAGTTGTTTGTCTTACCAAAAGGAAGGCTTAGGAGGAAAATATTCACATTTCACTGAGGATTTACTTGGTTAGTCATCCCTGCTACTAAAGCATAGATAATTCCAATGTCATGTCCTTGTGTATTATCTGAAAATATTATTTGTTTGATATAACTGAATCCACATTGAATATTCTACAGTATATCCAGCTTAGTAAGAATCCTCATAATAATGCCCTGAGGTGTTGTATTAGAAGGAAAAATATAATTTAAGAACATTTTCTCTATGTCATACATTGCTTTACTTACATATACACTACATAGCTTGATCGCAGTTCTGCCAATATTGGATCAGACATATATTTTTGGTGAAACAGCATAACGAATCAAATACCCTCCAGCATAACGAATCAAATACCCTCCAATAGTAACCTTGCTGCTCTAAAGCATTGCAACCAAATGCAACACCTACCAAAGAGCCCAAGTCACTGCCACAGCGCAGCTGAATGTGCCAACATTTTGCCTTAATCTGCCCAACAGTCTTGGCTAGCACACGATCCAACACTATAGGTGTGTTTTGACCTTTCCAGAAACCAAGGTTATTCTGAGGTCTTTTACTCAGCTGCCAGAAATTATGACAGTAGATAACATGAACCAAACTGTTTTGTGGAAGAAGTGAAACTATTAAAAATGATGTTGATATGCAGAAAGTCTTGTTAAAGTTTCTCAGAACTTGCGGGTGAATCTTAAAATGCTAAACATTCATCTGGCTGAGCAACACTATTGTGTAAAAGTGTGTCTTTCTTGCTGCATTGGGTAGCAAGAAAGACACAAGTTGACAAAATATGTTATAAACATACACCACAGGAATGAGTATTTGTGCATAAAGTTTCTCCACACTGTGTTTTGGTTCAGGATGTGTGCAGCCTGGCCTTTGCCTTCCTCTCACTTCTAGCACAGTCTGACTTTCTCCCCTTGACTTGGATTGTCTCTGGCAGATTTTTTACACGGCCAATCAGCAAACAGAAGGAGAAGTTGTGAAGGATGACATTGATTTTCTGTGTTCTTTCAGAATTGCAGTTTGTTAATAGTTTTAGCAATGGTAGCAGATGTAGTGAACAAAGCCGTTCAGGCCACGCTTCCGAATATTGAATTAACATTAACAGCCGCATTGATCGGCAGGCAATTTCCAGTAAGCTTCATAGCATCAAAATAGCACATTACATGCTTCACTGGCAGATGTTAGCAATTGGGTAAAAGCCACGCCTCCAGTAAGCAATCGTTTCTCAACAGCTGAGAGCCCAGACCTTGTGTACGAAGCAAATGGCATAGAACAAGCGTCTGATTTTTATCAGGCTAGCATAGCATGAGATCTTATATAGTGAATCTGAACAATATTGTAGCAATCTTGATTATTTCATGGGTTTTTTTTTAGCCCATGCACTCAAAAGCAATTTATAATTTTGACATTATCAAAACTTCGTGCTAATACAGCTTGCAAGAGATGGCATTTTTTAGATGATATTTTGTGAAGAACAGAAACTTGAAAACATACATAATGTTACATAATGTGGTGTCAACTACGTCTTATTAAGTTCACATTTCTAGTTCCACGTTGGACCAGATTTTGCCTCTTTTCATCCATACTGACTCCATGACATCATGCAGTTGCAGCAGATTTCTCAGCTGCACATCCATGATGTGATTCTCCCACTCCAACCTCATCTCAATGAAGCTCTGTTGGAATGAGATCTGGTGACAACGGAAAGTTCAGTGAATTCATTATCATGTTCAAGAAACCTATAATAGGTGCTTTTAGGTTTGTGACATGGTGTGTTATCCTGCTGACACTGTGGTCATAAAGAGATGGATATAGTCAGCAACAAAACTAAAGTAAGCAGTGGAGTTTGAATGATGGACAATTGGTACAGAGGTGTTCCAAATATGTCAAGAAAATATGATACACATCATAATGCTCCCACCACCAAGCTGCAGTTACTGCTGGGCAGGTTAGACCGGTGCTTTTATGTCAAATTCTGACCCCATCATTTGAATGTGCAGAGCCTGAATTTGAAACTCACTGGAACAGAAAACCTTTTTTTCAGTCCATTATTGTCTAAATTTGGAGAGCTTCTGTTAATTGTAGCTTCTGTTTCAAGTTCTTAGGTGCCAGGATTGGCACAGGATCACTACTATACCTAACATGACTCAAGTGTTGGCCTGTTCAGAGGTGGTATTCCACATACACTGGTTATGATGGGTTACTTGAGGTACTGTTGCTTTTCTATGTCTCAAATCAGTCTGACTATCCTTCTCTGACTGGTGACATTTATAACACATTTTCATCCACACAAGTGACAATCACTGGAGACTATTTTTCTGACTATGTTGTGTAAACCAGAAAGATAGAAAATCTTCATAGATCAGCAGTTTCTGAAATATTCAGACCAGGACATCTAGTACCAAAAACAATCCCATGTTCAAAGACATTTAGATCCAATGTTTTTTTGTTGTTTTTTTTCGTTTCATGATGCTCGCTTTGAACTTCTGCAAGTTAAAACATCTACATGGCTAAATACATTGGGTTGCCGCCATGGCATTGGATTATTTATTGACACAAATAAGATACTCCTTATTCGTGTCAACAAGTAACTGTGATTAATGAAGATCAAAATAAAACAGACCCATAGCTCACATACTATTCCATCTCCCTCTGATTTCAGGAGAGGCACTTTACTTCAAATGTATCCTGGCTTGAATAATTTCAGACCCCGTATCTACATCCATGTTTTATAAACAATCCATCACCCTGACTGCCTGAAAATTGAGATGTAAATATGATGCTGTCTGCAAATTTTTTTGCGGCATAGAAATATTGTCCTTGTGGTTCTCTTGCATATTACCACCTTCACCAGCTGTGTGAAAAATTTTTTATTCTCTTATACATCTCCATAACCAACCTACTCAATCCAAACCAGTAAGTAAACCTTGTCCTAAAAGCTGGCATATCTGGGCTGGCACACCACTATAGTGCCAGTAAGAAAAAAAGTGCATGTTGTCAGATATAATCTGCGAAATCCTTAATCTGTATAAGGTGAAGCTGTTCTCAGACCAGCTGATATTCAGAACCAACAGCACTCCACCAAAACCTAGAGAACTTCTGGCTGCTCTCTTGTCAGCCAAGTAAATGGAAAGCACTGATGCCTTTAACAGTTAAAGCAGTCAGCCACACACATCTTAAACTTTCAATTTAGTTAAATAAACTGGGACTTTGGGTTTGGCTTCCCATTTCAAGCCCCACTCTCACACAAAACACACAGTTACAGCACAGAGAAAGCGTGACATCTCTCTCACTCTCTGTGGGGGGAAAGAGAAGACATCCTGTTTGTAAAGCTAATAACCATTCGTTCCTTTAGGCGACTCTTTTTATGTGCCTTATACCACACGCCCCTCTGCCACAAACAAACAGAAATGCATGCACGCGCTCCCGCTTGCTCGCACCTGGTTGCAAGCTCAGCAGCACAAATAACGCAAAATAAGATTTACCTGCAAAAAAAAAAATAAAAAATTGCAGGTGACACCTCCAGGTCTAACTATGATGGATACTGTTTTCGACGAACGCAGCCGTCAGGAGCCTTTATTTTATTCATTTTGAACAAACAAAATTCAAGCACAAACATTTGGGTTGCCTGACGGGTGGCAGAAGAACAGGCAGCTGATCACACACATAAAGACTTTGGTACATATCTCTTAGAACCGTGTGCATGCAGCGTTTGGAAGATAAAAAAAATGACATGCCAATTTATTGCAAAAAATTGTTTATATATTTAGTGGAGGAAAAGAAGCCGTGCTATAGTTGGACTGCAGCAAGACTACGACCCTGATCATCTCTAGCTGAAACATGCATATCTTGCCAATAAGTCAAACCCAGGATACTACTTTAAAGCTATTTATCCCAGTTGTTTCCATCTATTTTAATATACAATAAGCAATCATTAGTGAAATCACTTTGACTTCTGGAGATCATTTAAATACCCCATGCTTGGTGTTTTATGACCCACAAGTCAGTCTCAACCCCAACAACAATCTATAAAGCAAGTAGCATTAGTGCTTCTTTTCTACAGGAGAGGAGTAATTGTGGAAATGATCAAATTCTTTGATTAAGTGTACAAGTACATAATTTTCTAAAAACTTAGTACTATAAGTACATTTATTTGGGGTATTGGACCAGTTGATTTTTATGATCATGATCCCTGTGTAAACCAAAGCAACTTTCTGCTGGCAGGAGGCTGTGAGCAGAATATAGAAAATATCGTACATCAATGGTTGCCAAAGCAGATGTGAAACATCAACCTTGTGAGTACAAATTGAAGCATCGTCTATTAGAAAATATTCCACAACTGACGACTCAATTTGGTACAAAAGCTGAGTAGGAAACACCCAAAACCAGGCAGGTAACAGCAAAGTTGGCAAAATCTATTTGATTCCTTTCCCACTTTATTTCCTCTGTGTAACCGATGTGTAATATGTAAACAAACAAAAACTGTTCTTTGTAGCCGACACTACCAAAACATTTACAAAGTTTTGTTGAGAATACCTACATTTAGAATAATTAAAGCAGATTTGGATCTATAATGATGAGACACATCTCAGTTGCCTGTCTGAGGTTGGGATGAGAACAGTGTGGTAATGAAAACCATACATCACATTAATCAAGTTCATCTTCGTCAAACTCTCCATCCTCCCCAACATCTCAGACTAATTCAAGGATTCATGAGTATAATGAAAGTTTAAAGGAATAGTTCCGATTTTTAAAAAGAGATTCTATTAAAAACCTACAAGCATGTACTATCTTATCTTTATTTCATTTAGTATAAATCCATTGGGCCTGGAGGCTAACACCAACAGCAAGTCCAAGAGGGCCTAAAAATATGATGGAAGACTTATATTGACTTTAGCAATTTCAGTCTTAAAGATGTCAGTGTTTTTTGTAAATGATATTTTATGAGTCTTTATTCTGTTGTGATGTATGCATTGCATGGCTCTTTCTTGAGAAGGTGATTTTTTTAAAACACAAAACACTTTGAAGGAGGAGGGGGTGAACCACCAATAATATTCCTGTCAAAAACACATACCAAGAACATATAAAGCATCCAGCCAGAGGAACAGTCTAATAGAAAACAGCATGAAACTCCAAACAATACCGCCTCACTTTAACTGGGATCATTTTCACTTTGATATCATGCACTTATTCTGACCTACAACCTTTTTAAATGTTCCGTTCTTGGTAGACTTACCAAGAATGGTGTTCCTGCCATTCAATCCATTGATGACAGTTTACAGGTACATAAAGTAGCGTTCACATAAACCCCTTTGGCGTTTTTGAGACTGGAGCTGTTTTAAGACAAGAGAGGTCCGCTTTGGTCCTGGCCACTCTCTGAGTAGTCGTTAGCCTCTGCCTTTGGGACCAACAAATCTGGATTTACTCTAAATGGGAACGCTAAGTGAGTTATCCACTGCAGGTGAGACATAAACTGCACATAACCTTTTAACACACCCTCACTTCAAAACATCTGACACAATCCTTTAGTGTTTAGTGTAAAAGAGAAATGCGTCTCTATTAGGACTAACAAATATGTACATTTAAACAAAAGAAAAACAACTTTCTCTCGCTCCCCCCTTTTTCACCCCACCCCAGTGAAAGTGACTCGACAGGCTAAAAGGGGGACTTGAGGCGAGGCACAGACTGGTAATCCTCTTGGCTGAGTGGGGGCCTCCAGAGAGCCAGCTTCCACTCCCATCCCCAATCTCCGTCCACCCCCCCAGCAGCGCTGACAGGCCACCCCATCCAGGAACAGAAAAGCCATCTGGTGTTTGTTTGGGACAGCTCACACACAGGATGTACGGCAAGAAGGGAGGCTGTGCGTGTGCAGGCGTGAGTATGTGAGTGTGTCGGGAGTCACGCCTGTGTGACTGTCACTGCTTCTGTGTGTGCTTCTGGGTGTGTGTCACCGGGATGCTCACGCTTCAATCCTGAATTTGTCCATGAAATTCAATAAATTACAGAAAAATGGTAATTAGAAACAGAACACATGGGAACTGTGTACAATGCCTTGCAAAATACTGATTGGACTTCACAATCCCACACTTTGGGGGATTTTATGTGATACATCACCACAAAGAAGAGCATAATGTTTAAGTTAAATTAAAGTATTGATTGTTTTGTTTTCTTTTTTTTATGAAAAATAATTGGAAGTGTAAATTGTATTTGTATTCAGCCTCTCAACTTTGCAAAACTACATTTCGCAGCAAAAACAGCCGCCAGTCTTTTGGGGCATGTCTCAACCAGCTTTGCACATCTAAAGACTGCATTTTTGACAATTTTATCTGCAAAATAGTAAAATCAAACTCGGATTGGATGGGGAACACCTGATCTGCCAAACTCACTTTTTAACTTTTGAGTAGTGTCTCAAATTAGATTTAGGTCTTGACTTTGACTGGACTGCTTGAACACGTGCTTTGATCGCCATCAGTCCTTTGAGGTTCTGACTGTATGTTCAGACTGTCTTAAGTCTTTTGAAGGCTAAAAGGTTTTCAGCCAGGGCCACCCTGTATATACCTACTCCCATCTTGCCATCCTCCTGAAGAAAAGAATACTCTAATGACCTTATCATGATTCTCCCACTACTATGTTTCAATGACTATTTGCCCATGCTGCCTCTGTCCCAGTCTGAAATCTTTTGCAGCCTCTAACAGGTTTCTTTGGGATTGTGCATTTCGCCCCATTCATCATCAAACCAACTATGACCAGCTTTCCAGTCTTTGGTAAAGAAAGACATCCCTATATCTTGATGCTGCCACTACAGTGTTCCAGCATAAAGATTGTGTTTACAGGGGATAGTTTTTTCAAAATCCCAATAAAATAGAGTTACATTTTCACCAATCAGATCATGACGTTTATCCAGGTGTATCAATGATGTAATTGTGTGTCTACCTCAGAAAAACAAAAAACAAAAAAAAAAAACAGCACAGCAGTAGCTTCTCTAAATGACCAGTCTTTAAAATGAGTGATCAAACAATATACCGGCTTAATTTGTGACTAAAGTCCACATGGCATTAACCTACTTCACACACAGACACAGCTGTTCTGAGACATCTGTTATTAATGCGGTGATCATAGATGTGATCTCTGCTGGTACCTGATCCATTATGATTACCGTCACCCTTTACCGTGTCTCATACAGGTGTCGTAAAAAGGATACCACAAAAAAAAAAAATCACAGAATGGAAACAAGATCAAAGCTTTTCCTTATTTCTTCTTCTTTTTCTTTAGCGATCGGACTTACCAAGCAGCGCACAGGAAAGCAGGAGCGCACCGGTTGCCATTGTATGTGTTGGTCCGCGGAATCACCACAGATTCGCCCCCTTTTTTCTTTTTTTTTTGATGAGTATGCAACGGTCGAGGCAGCGTAGCCACTATCGCTGATCCTGGATCAGAGAGATGAAGAAAGATGTACGGATCCCACAAGAACCTGCTGAGGGGGTGTCTGGACGGCAGAGTCTATAATCCAGAGCCGGCGAGTCCGGTGTGCGACTTTCTCCCCCCCAACAACACACAAGCTTCTGATGACGCGTATTCCCCTCGCCCTCACCCTCACCTATACGCTTTTCATCGCTGACGACGTGTGCGTGTGCCTGGCTCCAAGGCGACCCAACCCACTCTCCCGCTTACTACGCATCCGAGACTGCGGAGGCGACCCCCCCTCCACACACACACACACACCCCTACACGCGCACACCCACACTAGCAGCTTCCTTAGAATAATAATATAAAAAAGAAGTCCGGCGTGACTTGTGCGTATTTTGGATACCTGATCCAAAACATAAAAAAAAAGACTCAAAGAGCGTCTTGAGGGATGTAGGGAGTGCGAAGGAGTCCGGGATAAGTCCTCTTCGCTGATCGGAGAGCAGCTCTCCCTCTGGCTTTTTTCCACGGTAAATCCCGGAGACTATAATCAATCTCTCACCATCGCTCCTCAGAAAGCCTCAATGGGGCGGGCGCTCTAGAGGAAGCAGATGCACGGCTTTGTGTGCTCTGCCATAACCTATCAGATTTATAAAATTGTAACACAGACTCAAAACACTCCAACTATACGACCTAACACAGTCTCCTAATTTATCCATCTAATTCCTAGCAACGATTCCGAGAAAATGTGCGCGTCCGTTCAAATAAGTTCGTTTAGTTATGTCTAATAAATGATTAATCATCCCGTTGTTATCCTAGAAGACGTCCTTCCGATCCTGTTTTTTTTTTGTTTTTTTTTTCTCTTCCAAGGTTATTTCCTTGTTTTTACTTTGGCCAGTTTGAAAACTTGCGAGCGTGGCGTTTGCTCCAACCCACTGGCAGAAACCACGCCCCGGCAGCGGGGGGTCTGCCACTGCATGGAAGAAGTTAGATTTGCATTTCTCAATTACAATTCTGGAGCACGCTGCTCAAGGGCTGAATAAGTCACCGGTTCGAGTACCATCTCAGTGAGTAGCAAGTACTCCAAGTGTACCACCATAGAGGAATCATTTAAAGCCGTAACAGATGTGCAAATTGACAACAACAACAACAAAAATATTATGGAGTACTACAATAGGAGTATGTACAGGGATGTAAATCTAAATATCATAACGATTTCACGAATAAGAGTGACATTTTTCAAAAAACTTTGAAAAGTTTGATTTAAAACTAGTGAGGACCTCAGTAAATTTTATCACATAACCCCAAAAATATATATTTATTAATAGAGAAATGTTATTTTAAGATCATGTTATGGCCAACAACCACCAGGAAAGAATTTTATCTTTTCTTGAGTGGAAGGAAAAATATGTTTATAAAAGGTACACATCCACCCGAGAGCATTGTGAAGGAAAGTCCAATAGCTTAGGGGAGATTTGAAAGCCATGATCTGATCTGTCCCTATGTTTCATCTCTTGGGTCAAGCCACTCTTAAACTAGACATAACAGAAATGTTTGGTGCCCACTCTGCCTTCTGATGTGTGTGGTGCCCTGCTGCCGTGCCTCAGCTCCCCTCCTTTTGCACATTTGAGTTTGTCTTTGTTCTTGCACCTCAACACTCACACACATACAACACATTCAAGCATTTGCACTACGCCACTGACACTGCCTTCCACAATCTGTTGTTATTTTTGTTAATAAAATATTCATTTTCTGCACCTTAACTACTGCATGATCTCCATTATTTGTTATGACTTTGAACCAGTCGTAACAGTCATCCAAAGTTTTTTTTTTTCTTTTTCTTTTTTCTTTCTGGAGGAAAAGTGCAGAAACACAGAAAAGTATTTAATGTATAGAATGTACAGTTGCAAAAAAGTCATATGTGTTTTCGCTCAAATGTGTACATTTTGCATTTGAAGTTGGAAAAAATTAACACAATAATCTCTTGAAGTCAGAATTCCAAGTGGGAATGTCAACCTCTTCCTCAAAATCTAATATGGATGTCTTGCATCCAGCCAAAATTAGTTATGGCTGGATTTTAAAAATAGAAGCAAACTATCCACTCTTCTGACAATTTGCATCTTATTAAATTTCCATACTCATAATGCTGTATTGTCTCCATTAGTGAGCATATGACAGCGTTTGATGTTTTAAAATGGAGAAAATATATTGCAATAGCATGTTTGCTAACAGTAGTTAGCATGGTCACTGAGCCAAACATGGAGGTCGAGCACAGATTAATTGGATTTGATGTCATCTCCAGATCTAACTTCTGACCTTAGTGTTAACCAGAGCACAGCAAAACAACCACCAGTACTTATTCCTGGTTCATTGCTTTGGTTTTTAATTACAATTAAAGGCAGCACATGTGCAACCAGTGACACTTGTACCAGATTTTGAAAACCCTAGGAACAGGCTAACTGAAGCAGAGAAGCCTTTAAGTAAAATCTTTAAAGCTTATCATTTCTCCCATCTTTTTATTTGCAGAATAGATATAGAAATCACCCTTCAGTGACAGCACAGATCACTTGCACAATATACTGCATATTAAGTGCATGATGAAAAAGGATTCTTTTCATAAATGGGTTTCACTTGTCTTTTGCTCTTCACAAAAAGTCACCTTCTCATACATAATTTGTCCGACCTTTTGTGATGCAAACAGAAATTTCCTAGCTCTCTCCTCTTCGTTTATTCCCCTCTTTTACCGTATATTGACAGTGAACAGAAGGAGTAAGGTGAAAGAGAGACAAGTTGAAGCAAGATGAACTTTCCCATGGGCTTAGAGGATGATACCCAAAGAAGATTCCACAGCCTCAACAAAGATCTTATAGTTTCTCTACAACTTACACAGTGACAGTATGTTTTTGGGTGTATGTACAGTTACATTTAATACATTAATTAAGATATATGTTCCAATGAGATTTGTTGTCTGATTGCAAGTACCTTTTAAAAATAACAATATTTAAGCAGGTATTAAACATATTTTTCATTCACTGTGTTAAAAATGTTTTTTTGTTGCTCTGCTGTTATTTCCTAATGATTATGGTGTGTCCCACTAAAAATGTGTTTCACTTAGTGAATTTAGTTAGTGAAATGCATGAACTGTTCACAATTAAAATGTATTGAATACTATTTTATGTACTTGAGCCTGATTAAAGTATTTTCACTCTGTGGGGATAACAGAAAAGTCAAATTGAATTCAAACATCTGCATCAAAGTTTTGTTTTCATCATTGAATTATCAGTTCAACCCCCCAAAAAGAGCCGTGTAACGTAACATTCATGTCTATGATGAGTGCATGCAAACTTATGACCAGCACAGTCGCTATGAATTTTTATGACTGCTGCATTATTAGCAAGATCTCAAAATAGACCTGCTGAAAGGAGGGTGGTTTGCTGGTAAACTGTGAAAAGCAAAATAATACTTCATTGGTGTGAGGCTGCAAAAGGAAATATGCTGTCAGGAAAGGACAGACATAGAGAATGCAAAAGGCTGTAACTCTCAGACACAGAAAGTTCCTCTCTGTGTGATGCATAAATAAATGAACAAGCAGGCCTCTGCATGTGCCTACAAAAAGTAATTTCAGTAGACCCGTCCTGTTTTCTCATTACCAGCTGGGAATTGCAAGTCCCAACCACTGCTTTAGTATGACATGGATGTTGAGGGGTTTGGGAGACAATGAAAATGATTATTTACCCTTTGCTTTGCTCATAGATTTTTGAGCTCAACTAAAGCTAAAAAAAAAAAAAAAAAAACATACAAGCCCAGAAGCACAGAGTGTCTTGTAAAACTATTCTCCGCTCGGCTCAATGCGTTTTCAGGGTATTTTTGTTATTGATCAGCACACAATATTCCAAATAAAATTCTGTAAAGTCTGGCATGCATTAATCAGTTTTCTTACACTTCAAAATTCTGCACTACTTTGTTTGTAAATCTCAATAAGATACTTAAAAGTTGGTTGTAACATGGAAAGACATGTAAATGTTTACTAATTATGAACAGCTTAGTAAAAATCTATATTTAATCTGGCAATTGTCCATATAAAACTTAACTTAATAAATTGATGGGGTCAAAGAAAAATAAATCATTTGTCTCCCTGTGCCCAGAAATGTGTCATACAATTGACATAAAAGGGGAAGCTTATAGCATGTTTACATAAAGAAAACAAAGGCTATAACAAGGAACAAAATGTAAATCAGAAAAGAGTTCGACCTTGCAGAGAAGGATCTTGGGTTCAGCCTGTCCTTAGTCTATTCAAGTCCAGTCTTGCTAAAATAAAAAACAGCCAAACAAAGCTGCTAGGTAGGCCATGCTTGTCCACCTGGTCTACATATTGCTGCACCTAAAATTAGCTCCGTTCTCCACAGACCTCATATTGCAACTTGGCCTATTAGTGGCACAGTTTTCACATGTAGGCAGCTTACAAAGCAATGCAGTTTTTTGTTTTGTTTTATTTTTTATTGCTATTTGATATTAGCTGATAATATAAGATCTATTTTAATCCTGTGATATTTGTATACAATATAAATATACTCAATATATTTGCTTAAAATGAAACGTATAGGTTGTCTTCGGAGAAACATATGGTGTAATATGTGCAACGGACCAAACAGGTTTCCATGGAAACAGAGTATTGCATTAAACACTTTCATAATGGGATGCATCCTCAAGATAAAACATTTGTGTGATGTCACACAGTTACTTGAGATAAATTTGCACTTTGACAAGTTTAAAGCAATACCTGAATGTATTTTGCAGTGATTTTGATCCTGCAGTGTATCTTCACATGGAAGAGAACACGCCTACATACACACAGATCAAAATCAAAACTTTCACACACAGATGCAAGCAAATGCTACAGTGTTAGTTTTGCATTTAACACATTTGCCTTAGATTGATGTTAATTTTGTTTTCTTGACCTCATAATGTCTGTGTTGCATACAGTGCACAATTGTGTATGCTGAGACTTTTAATCCTGCCCAAAGACTTACCCAACACAAAGAATCACAACAATAAAACGATTTCACTTTTTTTAGGAACACATAGCACAGTAAAAAAAGAAAAAAAAAAGGGTATTTTTGGTTTTGTCACGCTTAAATGTTTCAGATACATTTTAATGAATACATCTTAATATCAGACTCCTGGAGACAGCATAATTTATTGTTCCCCAGTTAAAAAAAAAGTCACTATACCACCTGAAGAGTCAAAGCCATGCTATGGTCATCATCATCTTTGTCAGTCTGATGTTTTTTTTCTAAAATGCCTTGTTTTGGTAAAGTTGTCCCCTGTCAAATATTCTCCACATATATGGTTCAAGTCTCTCACTCTCACTCTCACTAAAGCTTTAGAAATTATTTGGTAATCAGACTGATAGATGTCAATTACTTTGTTTTTCACCTTGTTTGAGTAATTTCTTATTTGTACATGTCATAATCCATGCCATGAGCCTAAAATGGAATTCATTACAGCTATTTCATAAATATAACTAATGATGGCAATTATTTTGCTCCTATTACTAAAAACCCAATTGGGAAACAGCTTCTTGTAGTTACTCAGGACTTTTTTTGGTACCAAGGATTTCGCTGATGGTCTGAAACATTTAAATGTGACAAAAACAAATTACAGATTAAATCTGTAATGAGGCTATTACTTTACAGCACAAGATGATCTCTGTATTAGCCAGAATATGCAGAAGATGCTCTTTGGCTTGAAAGATGAGAGACAGGAAAGTGAGAAAATGGGGCAATATTTTAGAGAAAAGTCCAGAGAGAAAACAAGTCTTCCTGGTAGTGCAGATACTTTAACTGTATTCCGTTGCTACTAAATCTAAATTGCTATTGCTGCATTGTGAGGAACACTGTAAGGACATAACTTTAAGATTATCCAGCAATAAGTGCTTTCCAGTTAGTCAGTATGACTTCACATGCAATATTCCCTTCAGTCTTAAATTCTACTTTTAAGGGTGATTCCTTTTGTTTGTCAGAATAAAATATCCAAACAAGGCTCTTGAAGATTGCATCTAATGATTTATAATCTCATGTGGCAAGCAAGAGAAAAACTTCAGGAGCAGCGTCTTATACATTAATGCTGCACCCGTTGACTTGGACTTTATGATACTGATAAAACACTTTATTGTGATATTAATGTTGATAATTTATTGCCCTTCTCCTTACCCCTTTACATGTGTGCAGTACTTTGAATTTTAGCCTACCAAATTCAAAAAAAGTAGAAAGTATGAAAAGACAAATAGGAGTCACTTTAACATTCGTGTTTTATGATTTCAGAAACAAGTTTGAGAGACACTGTGGTTGTGAAAGAACCACAGTGTCCTGATCATGATGGACATAATCAGTCATAATATCCAGGTAGGCCCCGGTAGGTTATGATTGGGATGCAAATATGAAACTTTTGGCCAGTATTGATGTTTGATAAGATTGCTGTTCTGGCCAATAACTGATATTCACTGACGATAAACTATATACATCTCTGGATCACCTTGACACAGTGAAAAATGTGCCACATCACTGGCACATTGCTTTAAACACAATCCTGTGTTGCATCACTATCATGCAACACAGCTAAACTAATACATCCTGATCCCGAAACACACACACACAAAAGGCAACAAGAAGGAAATAAAAAAGCAATAAAATATCCCCCTCACCATTATACCACCACCAGCCTCACTTTCTTGTTCGTAGCTAACAGGAGCAGCACCAGATGTTGTCCTCTACCACTTCACCCAATCTGAACCCAGTCTGAATCTGTCAACATACATCTGTTGACGTATGTGAATCTGGATATCTTGGTTGTGACAAAACAGCTTGCCAATCCTCGTCAGACATCAACAAAGCATTTTCATCCACACAACTGATGCTCACTAGGTTTTTTTTTTCTTCTTCAGGGCTTTCTTCATAAATCTGAGAAGTATTGTGTTAAAATCCAATCAGATGAAAAGTTTCTGAAATACCCAGACCAGTCCACCTGTTATTGATAACCCTGCCATGTTCAAATTCACTTAAATTCTCTCTCTTCCCAATTCAGACGCAGCCAGCAACCACAGTTTGACCTTATAAATGTTATTTATATGTGTTTTTTTTAACGTTTATATGACATTTTGTTTCAGATATTCCACGTGGGATTATATTTTACGTACATATATGTTGGTATGAACATGCTCTCTAAATCTACCCTAGATTTAGAGAGCATATGTGGCTATGTGAGCACCACTTACTCACCAAAACAATAGAACAGATCCCCTCTCAACAGGATCTGAGTTGTCCTTCCTGATGCCAGATGTTATTCACAAGGACAGAACGGCAGACATAAATAATGCTTTTTCAGTTGGTGATGACCCGTGTCTACAGAAGGTAAGAAAACACCTTCTGATAATAAAAAAAAATGTCCAGAACCCTTATAAAAGTCTGGGCTAAAATATTTTATATAAATAAGACTGCAAATCTAATAGTTTAATGTCCTGTAGCACTCTCTGTTGAGCTACTAACATTTAACGGATAAGAAGGAAAAAAAAATATTTGTTCATTTATTTCATCATCCAAACATCCCAAAAGTACTTGAATGATTTATGGGATATTTTTTTCTCATCTTCACATGACTGTTACATTAATATGCGGGGGATACAACAGAGACAAATCCCAAATAAATGACTGTGCTTCCAGCATTAAATGTTAAGTCTAAATAAAAGAACCCCCACCAATTGTCACCTCTGGTTCATTTTCATGTTTGAAATTGAAGAAAGTAATATAAAAAGTCCTGAAATAGTCCTGTCATTATTCTGGCAGTTAGCAGAGAATATGTTTTGGAAACTGACATAACAACAAACATTTATTCTGATTTTATATCAGGCATTGAAAAAAAATGTTTTAAGCATAAGCAAGAGTCTGGTTTCAATTGTCTTTTACAATATCAGTCTTCAATGATTTATGCAAAACTACCAATTTAAAAGATTTTGCAGGTTTGGTGACAGATCTACATCTTTCAATCACTTAGATGTGCCTGGCTCTCTTTTGTTAAGGATCTAATGTGAGTTGAGTCACACAGCAAAAGACTTACTGTTTAACTTCTAAAATCTCCTCTCATAGCTGCTTGAAAGATTAAGCAGTGCTTTGTCAGATAAGCTGCCATCATAAACAAAGCATGCACCTTCTCTGCTAAAGATGGTAATTTATGTCAAGCACAAAATATTTCTTTGAACAGATGAAAGTCAAACTCAGTTTCGTAAGCATAAAAACACACTTCAAAGTTTGTCTGTAAATGTTCATGATCAGATTCCCACATGTCCCGTAGCCTAGCTGGAGCACACAGATCACCACATTTTGCCAGTAGATTAATTATTCATCATAAGCACTCCTGATGTGGAATATTAATATGAAACGAGTGTCAAGCTGATCATTTTTGGGGTCCTTTTTTTTTGTCTGTATCCCCCTCTGCTTTCTGATTGGACATGTCGCTCCCTTTTCGTTCTTCTGTGCGGAAAGCTGATTGTGCCACTTTATGTTGTTGTGCTTCTTTACACCTGAGAGCTCTGATTAGAATGATTGCTTGATAATTATGTGCGCTGAAATATGTGGGTGTGTGTTTGAGGCTTACAGGGACACTTTCTAGCTTTGCAGGTGGTTAAAATATCATATAATTTAAATAGTATGTGCTTATTTAAATTCCTCTTTTGTTGTCAAATTATTGCTAAGCTGCCTCAGAATCAAGTACTAAACATTGATGTTTCATTTTTTATAATGGTTAACAGATAGGTGTTTATGAAAAATAAGCAATAGTAAACTGTAAAATGCAAGGCTAACTCAATGTGGTAATTAAGGGATTTAGAATGAAATAGAAGAATGCTTGAAAAGTAACAATAGGCTCTTTCACCCCGCCTGCCCCTTCTTGCTTCACCCTATTTTCTTCTCCAACTCTATGTATTCTTTATTTTGCAGTTATATGATTTTACTCTTTGTGTCGTTTTCACAAAAGTACACCTGGCTCTATACTTCTCTGCTTAACTGGGTGTCTTTCCTGTACAGTCGCTGACAGCAGTGGCTGCTATCAACTATATGTACTTGAAGAGGCTGCTCTTGGCTCGGTTCATTTAAGTTGTATGTGTGTTTTTCTGGACAAAATGACCAAAAGAGCCTTTAGCTATCATTACTTTTGTTTTCTCCTTATTCTTTACCATGGAAAGTACACCTAGCCTAGTGCTACTATTTATTTTGTTGTTTTTTTCCTTGGGAGGAGTCAGCGATGAAGCTTTCACTGCCATAAACTGTACTTTGTTTTTCTGTTCATCAGAAGTATGCCTTGCTTAGTGCTTCTATGTTCTGCATTGTCTTTGATGATTTTGATTGATTTTTCATGTTATTTCTTTGTTTCTTTTCAAAGAAGCCATCCTTGCTTAGTGCTTTTGTTTTGCCATGACATTTTCCTGGTTAGAGCTATAAATGGAGCTTTTTTATCAGTAATTCTGAGCACCTTTCTTTTCTATCCTATAGCAAGCACACCTGGTCTACTGTATTTTTGCTTAGCCCTATAGTTTTCCTAGAAACATTCTCTTAAAGTTTCTGCTAACATTTGCCGTTTGTACTTTCAGTTTTGCTTTCCTTTAGAACCTTCTCCGGGCTTAGTCCTTCTGTGTTCAGCTCCATCTTTTTCCTATATGGAGCCATCAAAGGAGCCATTGATCTTTTTTGTATAATTTTTTTCCCCCAATAGAAGGTACTCCTGGTTCATTGGCTTTGTTGCTTTTTTTCTGTAAATCCTTCATGTCATCTAAGCCCCCAGCATTAGTGCTAGATGGTCATTCATGCTAATCCTGCTTGTGGAAGTGATTTAATCTGATTTAAAGTTTATTGTTATTCCTCCACTGTTCCCACATATGTTTTTAGGAAAAGGAATTGCTGCAAAGGTAACAACTTAAAGCAATCAGCTTAGCTTCCTTGGAAGATTTTTTGTCTACATGTTAAACACTTTCTGGGTCAGATAAAACTAAAATCAAATGTTAAAATTAAATCTTGTGGAAAGAGTTTTTTTTTCTCATTTTATTTACTCAAATCTAAATCAAAAATGTTAAATTACAAAAACAATGTATTTTTCTTTTATATCAGACTCAGTGTTTTGATCTTGTTTGTTTTTGATTGTCAATTGAACATGGATAGATTGAGCACTTCACTGATATAGTAAAAGTGTTCATATTGACTTCTTGACAATCCATAAAACAATTAGTTTGCTCAGTTCGAAATAAAGGTAAAACTCATTCCATTTTACAAATGACTGATACATATCTTTTTCCTCAGAGCAGGAAAACTGTATTTTTTTTATTTAGTCATGTCTTAATTTTAGTAAGTGTCATGCATTTGAACTGCAATCATCTCTCCACTTCTAGCTGACTCTGTCTTTGTCAGTCTTTCTTCTCTTGATTAAGTGGGTGTTGCCCAACATGCAAACACAGATGAGCATCATGCATTATTCATTCACAGCACCCTCTCTCTCTCTAACACACACACACTGGCACAATATTCTCAGGGAGTTTTTCATGACTTGCTACTTGGATCGTTCATCTTTGTGTCCCAAAACAACAGCGTTACACAACACATGTCATCATCATCCCTCACAGGTAGAGGGCTCCTTTCAGCTGTTGCCCAACAGCAGAAAAGCAGATGCTATCAATCAACTGGAGGCTTAAATACATACATTTTACACTATGGTCATGCTTTGTAAAGATTTCGATTTTCAGGGTTCAGTCCTGAACTTACAACCAGAACTACAAAAACAAAGCATATTATTAAAATTTCTCTCTGAAAATCTAGCCCTGAATCCGTGGAAGAAATCTTTCAACAGTTGAAATGTTCAGAGATTGTGAATTCTAGTAGAAACATACCTCCAAAGACTTTCAGCCGTAATTGCATGGTGATTTCAAAATGTTGACTCTCTTTTCTTTTTCTTTTCAATTGGCATGAATTCAGAAAATGAAGAAAAAAATATTAATCTAGGATTTTCTGTTTTGTTTTAATAATCAGTTATAAAAACTAGAAAACCAACCATTCATTAACTTACAGTAGATCTGAAATTATATTTTGCAAAAGCCAAGGTCTAGAATAACTATGTTATTTAACAATTATCTGTAGGGAACAATTGTGGGTATGAAAGTAATGCTGTTAACCACTGACTGCATCCTAATTGGTAAATAGGTCAAAGTTGTTTCATAATATGCTATCAAATAAGGAGTCTGAATGTGAATGTTGTTTACAGGCTGGAAATATGGCTTTAATTTGATAGCGGGGACATCAAGTAGTAATTATTTCAAACCAAATTGGGTAATAACTGGTGACTGTGAAGTGGAGATTGGGTTTTTATAATTGCAGACTAGTTAGGTTTGTGTCTTTCTGTATTGGGTTTGGATGTTTTCCCTGTGCCGCCTGCGTAGGTTTTCTCTGGGTGCTCTGGATTCCTCCCACAGCCCAAAAACATGCATGCTATGTCAGGATGTGTTGAAGTTGCCCAGAGGTGTAAGTAGAAACATAACATTTGACCTAGAAACTTGCTTAATACTTGGCAATACCACAAGACAGATATTTATCAAAACATTACATAGTTATATACCAGGGAGATCCAAGGAGCACCCTGGCCCTGGGTGAAATTTGTTCCCAGTATCGTACACACTGGGTTGTTTTGTCTGCATGGTGTATCATAAGGTTAAAGAAAACTTAGGAAGACTTAGGAAAAGCAAGCTAAACTGTTGGGCATACATTAAATGCAGAATTCCATTAAAAAAATCTGCATACCATCTCTGAAGCATAAAGCGGGATGTGTCATGGTTTGGCAATAATTCACTGGACCTGGAAGTTTATGATCACAGAATCCACTCTGAAGTCCAAGATGCATGCGCAAGGAAAATATGAGACCATCTGTAAAACAACTGACAGAGGTCTTAGTTACATCTTGGACCTGCAGCATCTACTTTATTGCTTAACACCTTGCAGCTACTACAAATAACATAATTTATTAATATTGCTAGAGTTTCTGTTAGTGCTCCTTTATAAATGTTATAACTTGTTGGAATCTTGTACAAAAGTCTGATTTTATCGTGGCCTGGTCATCCATGTAAAGAAGGATCAATGGATTTATTTCCTGGAAAATAAAGGTAAATAAAGACTAAAATCGTATGAGGGCTAGACGCTGCAATATGATAATGACCCAGTCAAAACATATCAGGGAATCCACCATGGACTGGGTGAAAACTGAGATATCAAATGCACTGGCTGTCAAAACCAGCCAGGCTGATTCTTGCATGACTTGAAATATTCTGGCCATGCAAGAAACCTCTCAAATATCTCACAGATGAAAGCAGGGGTTGGAGCAAACTTTTCTCAGACACATGTCAAAGGCTGCTGGCAGGATACAAAAAACATCATACTGAAGATTTTCAGACTAGATGTTAGGGGGTAGGTTGTCCTATTGTGTATTTCTGATAAAATATCTTTTTTATTAACTGAAATTACTCACTTTTCCATAGATAAAACATCATCTTAGTCACTGACGTGAACATTTCTTGATAAAGAGCTGGTTAGTGGGGTGCCCTGATGTTTTCACACAACAGGAACAGCCAATAGCTGAACAGCCTCTAAAACAAGCAGGACAAAAGAGTAGTTACTCTTACTTTATGCTTCTGTTTTGAGTAGTAAGCTAAGCAAATTGCCTTCCAATTCTTGGTGTGTCAACAAAACCTATCTATTTTCCAATCTTCCCATCACAGCAAAGAGGATACTCCTCAAAGTTGTCAATCCGTTGTCACCTTAAAGGTAGTGCTGCTTGTCGCTGATATTCTTGTCGTTTCATCCATTCATCCACCCATAAAGCTGATCCCAGATGACATAGGGTGAGAGCCAGGGTGCACTCCGGACAGACAACACATCAATCAAAGTGCTGACACATAAACACAAGCAACCACTCAAACCAGCGGCAATTTTGAGTCACTAATCTACTTATTCACTGAGCAAGAAGCTTTTAGCCCTGAAGAAGTTGAATCAGCCCCACTATGGCCTGCTCTGTCACCCTTACTTTATTTAGTTGGGTCAAATAACAAGCCGCCCAACTGTATATAAAGCACTAGTCATAATCAGAATCCAGTCATTAAAGGAAGCACATTCCACCTGGATGTCAACCTGTGACCCACTTAGAAGAGAAATGGATTTCTAATCTGCTACGAGTGTCCTTCATCCGGAGGAACTAATTGGTTGGAGACAAATTCTTTTGGCTGTATGTCTGCATCAGCACAGAAAAAAAAATTAGAAGATCAATCAACCTACTGTGTCTTGAAGTATTTCTACTCATTGACTTTTCCCACATTCTTTTGAATTACATCAACAAACTTCAATGTATTTCATGTAGAGCATAATTGTACATTTACCCACCTTTACTTTGATGAATAAAATATCTATCTATCTATCTATCTATCTATCTATCTATCTATCTATCTATCTATCTATCTATCTATCTATCTATCTATCT
>CAEGAG010266719.1:0-13549 GCA_903067065.1 Brachyrhaphis terrabensis | reverse complement strand
AATGAGTTTTTGATCCTCTCAGTTGAACAGCCCAGTGAGAGGAACCTGTCACTGATGGAGCTCCTCTGGTTGGAGAAGAAGGGGTTCAGGGAATGGCTGGTGTTCTCCAGGACTAAACTGAGTTTAGACAGTGTCCTCTGTTCCACCACCGTCTCCTAATGTTTTTACACTGAGCAGCAGCTCCTATAATGAGCTCAGCAGCTAATTGCTGCTGGCTAGTCTGAAGGAGCTGAGTGGGGGAGGAGCTGCGCCTTGAAGGCGGGGCTAGGTCCACCCCGGCGTTTTAACAGCTGAATGGTTGCCATGGAGATTAGAGGATTTCTTAAACATCGAGGCAACGCTCCAGGTTAGTTTTTGAATTGGGAAATACATTAAAACATAATAAAAGATCAAAAAAGTTGATTTTTTTTAAAAAATGATTCTGGCCCTTTAATATATTGAGACAGTAAAGTTCTTAATGATAAACAATAAATTCTGACTCCTACAGTTCATCCAATCTGACCGAAGTGGAAAGGTTTGTGGTTTTAGCTCGGTAAAATATAGAAAATGCTTTGGTTGCAAAAGTATTCTGGATAAACTTTTGCAACCAAAGTTGAGCAATCTTGATGTTTCATTGGCGCGTTGCAGAATGTTTCCCAGGAACGGCTCTGAATCATGGATTAGGTCCAGCCAGCAGAACCACATGATTAATCCGGCCTTGATGCAAACCCACATCTAAACGCTGGAAACTCCCAGCATCATGTTGCAACATTAATGATTAAAATACGTTTTATGAGTCCAGGCTTTATCTGCGTTTGTCTGGAGCGCGGCCAGAACCCGCCGAGGAAAACCTCAATCATCTGTTCGGTGAACGAGTCGAAACGCTGACGGCTCCAGGAAGCGCGACCCAAATGATGAACTTAAACAGAAACAGTCTTTGGGTGAAAAACACTCCAAAACGTGGGAACGTTGAGACTTAATCCCATAATAATCCCACAGATAGGATTATTTACGTTTTATTGTCTGTTTACCCAAAGCCATTGTCTTCTGAGCTGACGCATAAATCTGGAATTCACATATAAAAATCCTCATCGTTTATTTCGGCTGATTGTTTTCTGGGTAAAGAATCAGAAACTGCTTGTCGTGTGAGAATCAGACGCCTAATTCTAACATTTCTGGGTTTATTCCAGGGAAATTATCCAACTAAAAGCCACCAATTCTTTCAAAGAGACGAACAGATTAATGGATGATGTGAGGATGAGATTTTAGTTTCTATTTTAATATTTTTATGGGATATAAACGGAGGATTTTCCTCCTTCAGGAGAATAAACAGAAGAGTAGTTATTCCTCTGTTCTGGTCTCAGATGATTCAGATTTTATTTTTTGCTACATCATTACACATTAAATATATCGCAGTATTTTTAAATAACCTTAGAAATTTATAAATACATTTCAGCAATTTTCTATAAAACTTTTTCAAGCTAAATTTTTTACTTCTCAAACTCAACATTTCTAATTTTTTTGAAGGAAATTTACTCTGAACATGATAAATTAAAATAATCTCAATAATTTCTATTCTGATAATTAATATGTTCCTGAAGAATTACTTTGTTTCCATACACTTCATCATCAACTTTATTAAGTGTTTGTTTTTTGTCTTATAGTTTTTGTTGTTTTGTTTTGGATATTTAAAATGTCTTCCAGATGCAGTGTTAAGTGTTTGGTACAAAATTAAAGTTTATTAGTCTTTGGGACAGGAAACTTGCATTATTACGCCGTTATTTTTATACCAGTTAAAACAATATTACTGTTGGTTAATAATTTCTTGTCCAGTAGAATCGTTATGGTCTCTGCTCTGCTTGCCCTCCATGTTGAATCTCTGTAAACATCCAGCCGGTTCTGGACAATAAGGCTGAAAACAGTAACACAAAATAATCGTTTCATATCAGTGTGTTGATAATTATTACGCTTTTTGTTTGAAATATTTCAAATACGACCAAATCCTTCCTGTTTCATTCACAGTTTTCACTCCAAGCTGTTTTAATTTTTGAGCATTAATCTGCCTCTGCCCAGTTACCTATCAGGTTGTTGCTAGGCAACCAAAGAGCGAGAGAGTTGATGCTACCACCTAGCTTGGCTAGCAATGACTAGTCTTTCCTCTGCCTACATCTCCCAGAATGCTGTGCGGTTCTATCAGACATTGATCACGTTTATTGTGATATATATTATCTATTTATTGTCCAAACTTGCATCTAGCCAGAGAGATTAAAAAAATACTTTATTGATCACAAAGAGAAATTAAATAATAGGATAGATCAAAGGATTAGAATGGCCTAGTCCAAGTCCAGACCTAAATACAGTGAAGTTGATGTTTTTCTCCTTTTCTCTTTCAGGGTTTTTAGGTTTGACTGTTAAAGCTTTGGCAGATCTGGGAAAGGTAGTTCTGTTGTTTTTTACTCTGATTGAATAAAAAGATTGACTGTAGAGATTCCCAGCATGCACCTGTTTGTCTCTCAGGCCTGAGGGTATGTTGAGGCATCTGGCCCGGCTAGAGAAGAGGTGTCTGGGCGGTTCGGACGGGGACTGACGGCGAGGAGGACAGAGACGAGAGACATGGGCCAGTGCGTCACCAAGTGTAAGAACCCGACGTCGTCTCTGGGCAGCAAGAGCGGAGACAAGGACAGCGCGTCCAAGTCCCACAAGCGGGTCGACAGCGCCGGCGGCGGCGTGCACAAAGACGACTGCAGCGCTCCCTCTGGCAAATCCACCAGCGAGCTGCTGAATGGCACCAAGGCCTTAGAGGTTACCGTGGAGACGCCCGTCATCTCCGCCGCCATGAGGGAGCCGTACAGGGAAGACGGCGACGGGCTGTCCATGGCGCGCATCGACGAGCTGTTCGTGTGCTACAAGGACGAGCTGGAGGACGCCATCTTGGAGGAGGGCATGGAGCGGTTCTGCAACGACCTCTGCGTCGACCCGGCCGAGTTCCGGGTTCTGGTTCTGGCCTGGAAGTTTCAGGCAGCCACCATGTGCAAGTTTACACGGTACGACGCCGAGGTCGTTATAGCGGGTTTCCCTGGGTTTCATCAGCCTGGCGGGAACCCAGGCCTCCACCGCCGGGCTTAGCTGGTTTACCAGGAGAAACCCTGAACCGTTAACTAAAAATAGCAGAACTATTATTTTATCTATTTGAAAGTGACATCAGCTGATAAACACTAAATTTACAGTAAACATGTTGACAAGTTTATTAGAGTAAACTGAAACTGAGAACATTTTCTTTAATTGAAATAAATAAAAACTGTAACTGACTCTGAGTTTGTTGTGCTTTTATAAAACTAAAACATCCTGACGTTTATAGATATGATATCCTCTGTTCTGGGAAAAATAAATCTATTACGACTTTATTCGTAATATTATAATGTTATTCTCGTAATTCTACAACTTTATTTTCATACTATTGCAGCTTTATTGTTGCACAACTTAATTTTCATAATATTATAACTTAATTCTTCCTATAATATGACTTCAACCTTGTAATTTCAAAGATGTTTTTGGCTGTAATATTTTGTGGTACATTTTTCATCCTGTTGGTGTTTTTCAGCTGAACATTGCAGATGGTTTGTGTCCTGCTTTCATCCTCTGCTCTGGTTTCTCCCCACCAGGAAGGAGTTTGTGGAGGGCTGTAAGGCCATCGGGGCGGACAGCATCGAGGGCATCTGCTCCCGCTTCCCCTTCCTGCTGCTGGAGGCGCAGGGCGAGGAGAGCTTCAAGGACCTGTACCGCTTCACCTTCCAGTTCGGCCTGGACGCCGACGAGGGCCAGCGCTCGCTGCAGCGCGACATCGCCATCGCCCTGTGGCGCCTCGTCTTCACGCAGGACACGCCGCCCGTCCTGGAGCGCTGGCTCGACTTCCTGGCCGAGAACCCGTCAGGTGTGCGCGGCATCTCCAGAGACACGTGGAACATGTTCCTGAACTTCACGCAGGCCATCGGGCCGGACCTGAGCAACTACAGCGAGGACGAGGCCTGGCCCAGCCTCTTCGACACCTTCGTGGAGTGGGAGCTGGAGCGCCGGAAACGAGAGGAGGAGGCGGCGGCGCTGACGAAGGACGAGGAGACGGACTGCCCCGCCTCAGACGGGCCTGACGCCGAGAGAAGCCATGGCGCACAGACGTGGGGGGGCCACTGACCTCAAAACGCCAGATATTTCTATCAGAGGGAAGAATATGATCTATAAGTGAAGCAGACTTCTGGGAATTATTAGTATTACCATTTCAGCTTTCGGTTTCGCTCCTGTTCGGTTCCTGCACTGCAAAAACACAAAGTCTCACCCGTTGATTTTGGTCGAGTTTCTACTGCAAATGTCTTAGTACGCCTGAAATAAGAGAAAACTAACTTATATCTAACTTTGTAGCTCAATATAATTCATTAACATTAATGAAAATGTACTTGTTCCATTGGCAAATAATTTCACCTTTAAGACATTTTCCCCATTTTATGAGTGAAATAAGAGAAATAATCTNTACTAAAACAAACTCAAATCCTGGTGAAATTTTACTGAACTCAGTTTTGTCTTTTCCTAAGTAGGGCTGAAACCATTGATTGTGATCAATTATTTGATTATTGTAATAATTGATCACAATTAACCTGATTAATTGAAGTTAGTTTTCTTATTTTTTACTGAGTATTTTTGTACAGTTTCTACCAGACAAAAAGAAAGCGGTAAATATTTTAGTACGCTTGAATAAGAGACTCTGTAGCTCGTTTAAAGTCAGTTGTTTCTTAATATTGATGGAAAAAGTATTAATTTCACTGACAGATAATTTCACTCATAGCAGGACATTTCGAAATAATCTAGTACCTTTTCATTGACATTGTTTTTTTTTTTTTTTACTGAAAACAAGCTCATATCTTTCTGAAATTTTACATAAATCAGTTTTGTTTGATTTGAAATATTGTTGAAATGATTAATTATGATTAATTGATTATTGTAGTAATCAATTAATTATGATTGATCAAATTAATCAGTTGTTTTTGATTTCTTTCTTACCAAATATTTTGTCTGGTTTCCAGTGCAAATATCTTGGTACACCTGAAATAAGACAAAATTAACTTTAAAATAACTTTTCATGAAGATAGAAGAGCTTGTTTTTAATCAATTATTCATTCATATAGATGGAATAAATGGCAGATTATTTCACTTTTTCCCATAAGTGAAATAATCCAGTACATTATCAATGTTAATGAATTATTTACTTAAAACAAGCTCCTGTATCTTGGTAAGCTTAAGTAGCCATTTGTTCCAGTGTAGAAACTAGACGGACATTAATTGGTGACATTGTGTGTTTTTGCAGTGAGCTCCAGTTTTCTCCTCTTCAAAGGGCTCTGAGGACTGTTCTTTCTTTTAAGCACTTCTTCTATTTAAGTTATTGTTTTAGTCTGTAAACAGGCTCCATTTGTTGATTTGGCTCAGTGAAGGTTTGGGCTGAAATCTCCTCACATGTCCGGCTCCAGATTGGCTCTGCAGTGTCTGAAGGGTTGATCGGTTCTGGATTTCATTCTGGCATTTCCACGCAGAAGCATCACTTAGATTTGTTTTTCTCTCCCCACTTTCTTCAAATATAACTAAATTTATATTTGTGCAACGTTTGTGCCGCTATAATTTGAAAGACGTTAATGAGGGGATCAAAGGTCAATCGGCCCCAACATTCACAAAATCAGACAGATTTTGTTTGCAGGGAATATTTTACCTGCACAAGAAGATGGTGAAATTAATTAATACCAATTATTTTTGGTTCTGTTTGTGGACACATTGGGAAACTTTTTAAAAAATTATAACAAACATTTTTGCTGCACAATTGATTGACACATTATTTGTGTTTTGTTTGATTTTCTTAATGGGGACCAGCTGGTTGACCTTTCATGACCTCTGGAAACTTTTATTAAAATCTTTAAACACTGTAAAAACACTAAATCTTACCAAGTAGTTTTTGTCTTGTTTCTGGTGCAAATTTCTTAGTACACTGTACAAAAAAAAAAACAAATTAACTTTTCAGCAAGAAATAAGAGCTTGTTTTACGTTAATAAGGCCTTGATGTTGATGAAATGTTGAAGATTATTTAACTTAAAAGACATTTTCCAGGTTTCCAGTGAAATAACCTGCCAGTCGAACCGGATCGTTTTCATCAATACTAAGGAATTATTGACATAAAACAAGCTCCTATAAATGGCTGTAAAATTAACTGTTAATTAGTTTTGTCTCATTTCAGGTGTAATAATATATTTGCACCAGAAACTAGACCAAAAATCATTTGGTAATATTTTGTTTTTGCAGTGAAATGACAAAAATGTTTGCTGCTCAAATGTTTAATTTGAAGACGGGAGGATTAATTTGATCGGTTTCAAATCGAGGTTGTTTCCATGGTACCAGCCTCATCCTGTTTTTATTTTTATTTTTCTCTCCTGACGTTGATGTCCACCATCTTTCAAAGACAGCAGAGAGATGTCGGCTTTCTTCTTCTGCAGGAACTAAAAGCTAGGATTTGTGGGTAATTTATGCAGAAACTCAAGCAGGAGTTTCCAAAGTAAAAGATAAATAAAAAAATATGAATAATGCGAATACTAATGCTGCTGGCTGCTCAGACCAATGGCCCGCTGATTTGCTGTACTTGAATGCTTTGCACAGATCGATGCTAACCACATGATTACTGTTCAGACTGAGCTGAATTAGACCTGCTGGTGGTGGAGAGGATGTGACGTTATAAAGATGGTGGCCACTTCCTGATCTGTTTGGTTTACATCTATTATGGTTTTATTTCAAGCCCACTTTTTTATAAGAAATGTACTGATTTATAATAAATAAAAACAGTGTTGAATTTTTGACCTTAAAGGCCTGAGCGAGTTTATACTGGATGGTTGGATGGTTGAGAGGTGTGCAGCATCCATCCGTTCATCCATCTGTTTGTGTTTCATCCGTTCATCCATCCATAGACATGAACTCTGTTGCAGCTGGAGCCGGGAGGGTCGGTGGGCGTGGCCAGCGCTGCTGCGGCTCCTCTGATTGGCTGAAATCTCTCCTGGTAACCGACCAACACACGAGACGAGGAAAAATAAATAAAATAAAAAACTCGGTGTTTATTTGACGGATAAAGTCAGGCTTTCTATATCCTGTAAGTACTTCTGTGTTTGTCATAGCGGAAACATTAAAGTTATATTTGGTGTTTTCATGAACATTTAGAGCTTTTTGCTGTTAAACTTCTCAGCCGTTCAGGTTGCTATTAGCTGCAGCGCTAGCTGTTTGCTAACAGCTTTTAGCCTCGCCTGTCAGGTTTAATGTTTAATAAATGAAACCCGGTGAACAAAAAGAGAAAAGCCTGGTGGTATTTGTAAATAAATCGGGTTTTATAAAAGGTGAAATGAGCCGCCAGCTGTGAGGGAAATGCTGACCAGATGTTGATGCTAGCGGAGCAGCATCTTTGCTTCCCACATTAAACCGTTAAATTCAGGTTGGATTCAGGCTCCTGTCGTGGTTCACCTTGGGCTTTTGTTCTGTCCTCCTGCAGGGAGACCCAGACTGAACTCCGGTTTTTACAGAAACCTCCATGATCTCCGGCTGGCAGGATGCGGGATCCTCCAGCAGCTGCAGGACACCATGGATAACCAGGTGACTGTTGGCCTGATTTAGATTATTACTCCTCATTCTCTTCGATGCAACCAGGGATCAATGCACTGATGCATGTCTCGGTATCTGTTCTCTATCACTAACACCTAATTTCTTTCTTCTACTCTCTATGCTCCTGACGCTTCAGATGCTGTAACTATTATTCTAATAGAAACTGAGTAAGACCTTTATTTATTTCCATTGTCATGTGTTATGGTTGTAAGAATCACATAGCATGGGTTTCAGGGGACTGTTATGATGTCAAATATTTAGCAAAAAAGTATTAATACACCTTTAACATGTTGCAACAGGGCCGGCCCAATTCAAATGCGGGTTAAGCGGCTGCTTAGAGCCTCCACACCACCAGGGGGCCCCAAGAGAACCGGTGTAGCATAATAAAATAAATGTTAAAACTAACACTGAATCATACAAACTCAGTGTGATTATACATGGAAGAACAATTTCCACATTGTTGTTATAGTTGTTACGTAAATAATGGTTAATTTCTTCCTGCTGGGGAAATAAAAAGATTTCAAATGTGTTTTCTGTAAACTTAGAGTTTATCAGCTGATGTTACTTTCAAATATTGAAAATAATGTGGGACACTTAAATACAACTCTGCATTTCAAAATTCAGATGATTATGTTTTTAGTTTGCTACTCCTGTAAGGTTAAAATTAAATCGATAATAGCCCTGAGATGATGTAAGCTAAGTACAAATGATGCTAATGATAGCAGGAATGTTGCTCACACTGAGGAGCTTAGGAATGATAACGCATCTGATGTTGACATGCTGGCTTTTGGGCCCCAAAAAGGCTTGGGCCAGCCCTGACAGAAAATAATTACCTGCCACACTTTCTGGTTTTAATTTATATGAAAAATTATAAACTGAGTATCATTTCCCTTCATCTTCACAGCTGTGCTCCAAATGCATTAAATCTGAACAAAATCCATTCAGGTTTGGTTGTAATGTGATAAAAACGTTGATACTTCTGGAAGCTGCTGATGCTCATTTGTGATGGTTTAGTTTTTATTCTGGGTTTCCCACAGGAAGCAGCTTTAACCTCGACGCATCACCACTGATGTTTGTGTTTTGGTGTGATTCAGCACTTCCTGCTT
The DNA here is from genome assembly GCA_903067065.1 of Brachyrhaphis terrabensis. Lineage (NCBI taxonomy): Eukaryota > Metazoa > Chordata > Actinopteri > Cyprinodontiformes > Poeciliidae > Brachyrhaphis > Brachyrhaphis terrabensis. The sequence continues at coordinate 4,793 of CAEGAG010266719.1, read as the reverse complement.
TCTTTCATTTCTTTTACCTTAAATTAATGCTTCTGTTTTGACGTTGCTGACTCGTCTGCATGCATGAATGTTTCTAAATATTCAGCACATTAAAATAACTAAATTAAAGCCATAAAACTTTAAGGTTTTAGTGCTATAACACATTATTTCTGCTCTTCCTGTCATTCAGCCGGAGTCTGTAGATAATGTGCTCCACAGATCCAACCTGCATGGTGAATATGAATGAGTGAATTAAGGTGAATAGTTTCCTTGGTTGTGTTTCTGTGGTTAAAGGGGAGAAAAGCGAGCCGCGAGGCGGAGCCGCCCTCTGCTGCAGATGAAACTCTGGATGAATATTTAATCGGCCTCCAGCAGAAAAACAGGTGAAGTTTGACTGAAGGTCGGCTTGGATTCACACAGACACTCGACTTCATGACTGCTGGTTGTTTCTTCTCTCAGGAACGACGCATGAACGTGAACATATGAAAATACAGCAGCTAGGAAAAGAATTCCTCCAGAAAAAGATCTCTGTCTGTCTATCTGGGAATTTCTTTATAAAATATAAATCTTAAATCATTTTTAGCATATAATAAATTATTTACAAATATGATTTACTTTAGATTTATATTTTATTTTGATTATTTATTTAGATTTTTTATATTACTAGGCATGAATGCTTCTGCTGCAGAATCATGTTGGATTATTTTCAGAGCCAGAATTTCATTTAATATTTATGTAGCTTTTAAGGTGATAAATATTTTAACTCACTTAATCTCCTTTTTTTGTTTGTTTTTACATACGAAAGTCCAAAGCTGGAATCTTTAGAATAATCAACCTGAAGAACAGATTTAAAACTATAAATATCTTTGTTGTTGAGCTCATGCAACGAATAATACATATAGATATAGATATACATCTATATCTATAAATATATAAATATGTTATTTTCTATATTTTCCACTGTAATTGACTTGATTAAAAATGTTGCAGTCAGGATTCAGTTAGTTACCTAAAGTTGATGTTATTTTTCTGAGCAGAGCTCTGCGGCGCCTCAGGGTGAAAGGTCGGCAGGAGGTGGAGCTGGAGCGGCTGGAGGAAGGCTTTTCCATTTACTTTAATGGAGCGAACGCCGAGGCGAGTCGCAGGAACAGCAAGGCTTCCAGAACCGCCTGCTCTCTGCCGGACCAGAGGGCCGCCGGTACGGCAGGAGTTACATTTACGTTTTCTGTCTGATAGAAATAGATCCATAAACAGGCTGCTGTCCTTTTTCATCACCGTCTTGTTTTCGGTCAGGTAGATTAACCCAAATTGTTTCTGTTTGCTAAATGACAACATAATGAGAGGTTTTTAAAGCTCGCTTTAGTTTTTGACATTTACACACAAACGTTTTGGGTTTCCTTCCAGAAGCTTCTCACTAGTTTTCTGGAGTTCTGGTCCAATCTTTCTGACAGAACCAGCAGAACTGGGTCAGTTGTGTTTTATTTTGCATATTTAAAATGTCTTGCAGGTCCAGTGTGGAGTTTTTCTTTTTTGCAAAGTTAAAGTTTATTGGTCTTTCAGAAGGATAACTTGCATTATTACATAATTATCAACATATGAGTTTCTAATGTATAAAAAAGTTTAAATGAAAAATCTGCAGATTGTGACGATTTTGATCTGATTAATCACCAGAATAATTGATGAATCGATAACTGAAGTAATTGTTACTGCAGACGGTGAGGAGAATGAGCTAAACCTCATGTTGCTCTGTGGCGTTGCTGCCGTCTGTTTTCACAGCTGCTGTCCTGCAGCATATGGACCCGGTTCTGACGGCTGCCGGGTTCTGAGCGCCGGCCCGGTGAATCAGCGATAGTGACAGCTTTTCATTTCCTTCTGCTCCTTCCTCTCTGCGCTGACGACCGTCTGCATTAGCGATGCTGTTTCCTGTTCTCTGTGGATGAAGTCATGCTCCTCTCTGCCCATCTGCAGACGTCTGCAGGAGCGCCCACCAGCTAGCCGAGCACAGCGGGATTCTGGGATCTGAGACGAGCCGGAAGAGGAGTCAGACGGCGCCGGAACGCGTCCGCAGGAAGGAATGGGTGCAGGTACGAACCAAGGTTACTACAGTTAACTAAAACTAACCAGATAACCAAAACTGAAAAAGAGAAGGCATTTTTATAAACTGAAATAAATAAAAACGGTAAATAATGAGGAAAAACTGTAACTTACTGGAACCATAATTTATGTTTATAAAACTAACTAAAACATACTGAAGCTGTAGATGTAATATTGTTTGTTTTTTGTTTATGAATCTATTGATTAGTCTTTTGAACTGATGTGAAATAAGCAACTAAGGTCATTCGTTGGCAGATTACGGCTCTCCTTACTCCTCACTCTTACGCTAAATGACAACAGCAAAAGTTTGGAGAAAACTCCAGTCAGCTGATTGTTCAACAACAATTAATATGTTTTTTGAAAATGGTATCTTCTGTTGAGTATTCATTACTCACAATACAATATTTCTGCGCCTAAAAATGAACCAAAGTATGAAAAAGTTCAAACTATTTTAACCCTGGTGCAAAATCCAAAACTCAAAGACAGAGGTGAGTAGAGGAGCCAAACCTTTACACAAGAAAAGTAAAAAGTATCTGCCCAAGAAATGACTAAACGATCGAAACATCAGGCATTTAATATTTAAAAATTACATCATCAGACAGACTAAAAATATTAAATTATGTGGAAATTGTTTCTGGTGAATATTTTATTAAAACGAAGCTTTTTCTTCATTCAGTGAAGCTACAGAAATTTCACTCAAGTAAAAATAGCAACACTTCATAATAAAATGACTGTAGTAAAACTAGACAGTACAGCGCAGTCCTTTCTGGTTTGAAACGTCCCTGGTTTCTCTCCGGCTGTGTTCAGACGTTCATCTCCTCTTCATGCAGGAATCTGTTGAGATCCGGACAGAAGACGGCCTGAGAGTGAAACTCTCCCCTGATTTACGCTACTCTGAGGATTTCGAGCCGTATGAAAGCGTGGACATGGAGGTAGACGGGAGATTCCTTGTGACGGCGTCGTGTGGGTGGTTTTATTTAGAGGAGGGGCCGCGCCTGAGATGCAACTGTCTGTCCTAATTAGCATCTCTATCTCCTCCATTTTCCCGTCTTTCCTCCATCCCTGGTGTTGCGTGCAGAGCTCCGGCCAGCGCTCGCCACGTAGAGATTCCTCCAAGCTTCAGCGCTCCTTCAGCTGCAGGCCGGAGGTCCAGGGAGGCCCGGCCAACCCGGAGCACAGCGAGAAGGTTCTCCTCAGCCTGGAGGAGGTGAAGGTGAGGTCTGAATTCGGTTCGTGTTTTCAGACAGTTCAGCTGCAGCGATGCTCGGCTGCATGCTTGATCGCTCTGATGTTCAGCCAAACGTCTGCGGTTGTGAAGCAGGTTTTGCGTCGGAGCCTGGAGGTCAGCATGCGGCGGAGCAGCCGAGGCTCGGCGGGGGAGGAGTCGGACGAGGAGTGGATCGAGGAGCAGTTAGAGAGGGAGGAGAGCACCGAGAGCCTGGATGAGCTCGGCCTGCCGCTCTCCAAATCCTCCAACAGCTCACGGAAGAACGAGCCCAGCAGTCCGTTTGACCCCGCCGACCTCATTGTTCTGGACTTTGGACCCTCGCATAAAGGTAGCTGCAGCTGCAGCTGAGAGAAACTCCCAACTGGGTCCAGCTTGGGTTCTAACGAGGCTGTAGAGACGATCCTTTTATTTCCAGGTTGAGGAATCGTTCAACTGAAACCTGAAGTGATTTTTAAAAACAAGAACTGACTCACCAGAGAATTAGAGCCAGGCTAGAAAAAAATAATTGAAATTATGAGAATAAATAAATTAAACTTGTGAGGAAAAAAAGTCTTAAGAGAATAAATTAATATTTCGGTGAAAAAAGTCAAAATAATGTGAAGCAAAAGTCAAAATACAAAAAATACAAAAAGTCATAATAGTACGAGAATAAAGTAATAAATGAGAAAAGTTGAAATAAGAGAAAAAGGTTGTAGCAATGCAAGAATAAAGTTGATATAATAAGAAGTAAAAGGCGCCACCAGATGAACCTCTGATCCTTCACACATTATTGTAACTTTTTGCCCCTTGGGGAAAAAAACTGAGCAGATGAATCGTTTAAATCCCAAACTGTGAACCTTCATGACCATAATAAAACTTTTCAGATGTTGGATTAGCAGTAGCAGTTTGTCTTAGGTGGAAATAAATGATGTTATTCAGAAATTATCCTCTTTTTTTAGGGCGTAAGATTGAGCGCTCTCTGTCTGCCAGGAGGAGAGAAAGCAGCGACTCGTTTGTTCCCACCAGGCCGCTGTTGGTGAAAAGCAAAACGTTAGACAGACCGCCTTCAAGCTGGGACGGACAGAGTGAGTTTTAATATGAGGCTTGTTGTTATTGTTAATTATGATTTTATATGTTATTAACACTTTTGGAACTTTTTGTGCGATGCTGCCGTTATTCTATTCCATTATAAAATGTGGAGGTAAAGTTTATATAAATTTGCATTAATAGCTCGTTTGTTTGTGTGTTTCAGGGCCGAGGAGTCGCGCTGAGCGGCCGCTGTCAGCAGCCAGGAAGGCTTCAGCTGAGCAGCGAGACACAGCGGAGGTTTTCTGCAGCGTCCAGGACGCCATGCAGAGAGAGAACTGCAGCCCTGGGCAGAGAGCCGGCGCCTGCAGCCGCAGCACGGTCTGACACACACACACACACAGCAGGGCGTCAGCCTTCCACCCTTTGAATAGAAACTATGGATGCACGTTGTTGATCAATAAGTTAATATAAAGTTGACAGATCT